>LBNU01019003.1:51287-65837 GCA_014162995.1 Artemisia annua
CTTCAACATACATCCTTATTCTTTCTTTTCTTTTTCTTTTTCTTTTCTTGATACTTTTTTTTTTCTCTTTTTTCTTTCTTTTTCTTGCCTTAGTAACTTCTCAACTCCGAACCTTCACGGTTTCAGTCCAAGACCTACCGCCAACTGCTAGGGTTGGAATCTAGGATCCAAGGCCCGATCTCAATCCGAAGTCTTAAAGCACCTTAGCTCATAAATAACAACGGGCTTTAGGGTAGCTCCGAAACCACATGCGTACTACGCTTATTCAACAATATACAATACAACTCAATTGACGTGTAGCCATGATGTGTACCCAATTTTTCAAGCAAAGATTCTCTCGAGAAGAAAGAGAACTACTCATCGGCTAAACCTAACATCTTTAATTATTTTGCACATATATGGGGTGAAGCAATTTTGTGGGAACAAAAAGACATGAGTACCTTCGAAGAGCTTTAAAGAGATCCAACTACTCTATGCTTAGCATCTAGCTTCTAAAGAAACTCTATCATTTCACATTCTCCGCAAATTTAAAATCTCAAGTAATGAGATCCGCGGATACTTAGCCGATAATCAAGCCACGCATATATAAAGTCAAGTACGGGAGCCGACAAAAGAGTAGCTCCTTGTGTACAAAACTAGCAAAAGCTTTTGTGATCATCATTGGTTAAGGGAACAAGCTAGGGCTTAACACGCCCGGATCAAGTCAAAATTTTTATTCTCACTCTTACCTAGTAGGAAAGTCAAACGCGGTGTCAAAACTTTTATTCTATTTTTGCATAATTTTTAATTTTTTTTTCTCATTTTTTCTTTGGCATTTTTTTCAAATTTTTTCAATTTTTGTGGATTTTTGTGGAAAGCGGGGTTGCGTAAGTAAACGACAATGGTGAAAGTGCTAGGTCAATCAAATCGAAGATTCACCCCCCCAGACTAAAGGTAAACATTGTCCTCAATGTTTCAAAGGTAAGGGTAATCCTAACAATAAGTCTAAGGCCGTTTATTAAGTATGCCAAAGATACCATTAGTCGATAAGATTTGGATATAAGGTTTCCAAGCAAGCATCAATACATGGGACTCGAGTGGAGATGAAACGAACCAACAAGCACGAGAGTCATCATGAATTGGGGAAATCCTGCACAAACACAAATAACCAAGCAAACACAAGATTGGAAAAGGTCGCCCTCCTCGCGTTACTTATTAGATAATAAAATAAAAAGGATAAGCATGGGGTGCCTCCCACGAAGCGCTTGTTTAGTAACGAGTCGTATAGCTTAGACTCGCCCCGAATTTACTTGTCCTTGGGGGAGCAAATGAAACACACGGCTTGAAAAGCAACGATGCCGGGATCAAAAACAACATCCTCACTCGCGGAGGAGTGGCGGATGTGAGAAATAGCAGCATATGTGAAGAATGGAAGAAAGATTTTTATCACAATTAAGATCAATTCTTCATTTTCAAAAATCTTGGGTGGGAGGGCTGGAAAAATTTTGTCAAAAAGTAAGCCTCCCCCCAGACTAACGTCTTTCTCAAGATCAAATTGAAACGATTCAAATTCGGGAGGAGAGGAAAAAGCAAGAGAAGTGGTATTGCCACGACTCGTCTCCTCCGAATCAAAGGTTTATAATTTGGATGGTTTTAGTTATTGTAAAATTATATTTTAAGTCGTAATCGAAGTCCGCTCGATTGGCGGGCATGACTTATAAATAACATTGGAAAAAGTATCTTAATGAAAATAAACTCTCGTTGTTGCTGTCATGATTGTTGAAGGTTTGTTCGGTATCGCTTATCATGTTACCGTGATGACAATTTTTTACTTAATGTGATTAGATGAAACTTTCTCTGATTGTACTCAAACCGATATGAATCTAACTTAAAGAAAATAATTAAATAACATAAAACCGCCAACAAACTTTATAACTGTAAAAGCCATCATTCTAATTTTTTTTGGCGGAAAATTTTTTTTTAGTAGCTGGGAATGGTCTTCCACCTGAGGTACTATTGGATTTAATCTCATATATGATTTGAAGATACCATAGGCCTCGAACTTCTATGGTTTAATTGGTTTAACTCACTAAAACTTTGGTTGAGCAGCATAATATCCTTCAAGATCTCAATTAACAACATAATATATATAATGGTTAGTTATAAATACTAAAATATGAGGTTTTTTTTTTGTTTTTTTTGTTTAGAAATGAAACACTTCATTTGATTCTTTAAAGCACAAAATAAAAATCACATTTGGAAGTGCTTTCGTAAAAGAAATAACTACAAATCGTGATTTTATAACCATAATTACTGAATTAAAAGTTGTGCTTTTAAATTTTCCTGCTATAAATTGATGAAAGAATTTACCTATTTGTATTTAAGCACAAACATATGTATACATGGCATATATTTTTCACATGATAATTTCACTCAAAAACTATTAAGCGAAAACCTATGATTTAAGCTTGTCGGTGACCTTCTTTAGGATGTCATTCAAGTATCTTTATATGATAATTACATCTGACCACGGCAACTGACTACAAACGTACTAAAAAAATACATGCTCTAAAGTTACCATTTTGATCCGTTAACCAAGCCGGCTATTTTGCCACCTATGCCTGATATGTTGGATCTGAATAAGACTGTAAGAAGAAATTACCTCCCAAGTTATCTTGATCTACTTTGCAACCAAGGCAGTCGTAGTCTTCATACATAACTTAATATTGATGAAGAGTTAAATAATATGAATAAACATTAAACATAAAGTATATTCCAAAAAAGTGAAGATGTGGCAACATGTTTCGGTGGTAATTGAAGCCTCAGAACCACACTAAACATGAGAGGAATTGTGTTTAGAAAGTGCCAATAATGTTGGAGCATAATATGTATCCCCTTATGAGTTAACTTTGTGAATGCAATATTTCACATATATACAGATAAATATTCGTTACTTTAGAAAAGAGATAACATGAGTTAACTTTGTGAATGCAATATCTCAATAATTGTTGGAGCATAATATGTATCCCCTTATGAGTTAACTTGTTTTAGCAGACTGCTATAAATTGGTCAGTGATGTGTCGCGGGAGCAAAGTGCAAGCTCAAACCACGGGTATCGTTGTCCCAACGAGGGTTGAATATGGATCTCGTCACTCAAGACCGTGAGCTATGTGTGATGAATGAGGTTTAAAAGAAGGTATTGTTTTATCTATACTACAACGACAAATTAAAGTAAAGGAAAGCGGTAAAACGACATGAAATAAGAAAACAAGTAAAGTTGCATGAATAAAGCGACTAAAGAAAGCGGTAAATGAAAGCGATAAGTAAATAAAATGGTAAATGAATTTAAAAGACAATGTGTTTGCAAAGCAAAGCGAATAAGTTCATTAAGCTTGAGGAAAAGGTTTGCAACGAGTTATTCTCCTTTCTCGAGATTAGTTTTTGATTAATCTTTTGAAAAGATATTAACTCGAGACGAGTGAATTAATTGTCCAAAGGTTTCGTCTTTGAATAATCAACTCACACGTCTAAGTAATCTTTCGATCACTTATCACAAACGTTTAACACTCTCACTAAATTCACAAACTCGAATCGCTAAGCAAACACNAAGTACCATCAAGATTTTCTCCACTGATAGCAATGAAGTTCTCAAATTGATGCTTCAAAGCATTTTTCCTAGCCTTCTTAGTGGCATCATTGCCATCAAATCTTGTTTCAATAGCTTCCATAAGCTCCTTAGCAGTATCAATGGGTTCAAACTCAACCTGAAATTCATTGGGTAATCCCATCAGGAGAATACTATGAGCTTTTATCTCCAGCTTCATGAGATCATCAGCTTCCTTTCCCTTGATTCCAACTTCCTTGCCATCAACAGTCACTGAAGTTTTAGTACCCTTGACAATAACATCCCACATCTTGTAGTCAATCATCCGGATGTATTGTGATGTCTTTGATTCTAGCTAGCAAAGCTTTGAACCACGGGTATCGTTGTCCCAACGAGGGTTGAATATGGATCTCGTCACTCAAGACCGTGAGATATGTGTAGTGAATTAAGTTTAAAAGAAGTTTTGGTTTTATCTACACTACAACGACAAATTAAAGTAAAGGAAAGCGGTAAAACGACATTAAATAAGAAAGCAAGTAAAGTTGCATGTAATTAAAGTGCGATAAGAAAGCGGTAAATGAAAGCGATAAGAAATGAGAGCGGTAAATGAATTTAAAAGACAATGTGTTTGCAAAGCGACGCAAATAAGTTTATCAAGCTTGAGGTAAAAGTTTGCAACGAGTTATTCTCCTTTCTCGAGATTAGTTGTTGATTAATCTTTTGAAAAGATATCAACTCAAGACGAGTGAATCAGTCGTTCAAAGATTTCGTCTTCGAATAATTAACTCACACGTCTAAGTAATCTTTCGATTACTTATCACAAACGTTTAACGCTCTCACTAAACTCACAAACTCGAATTGCTAAGCAAACACGTTTTAAAAAATACTCGAGACTCATATCAAAAGCATAAAGCGATAAAGAAAATAAAAGACTTGTAAAACATTAAAAGTAATTAAAGTTTAAAACTAAAAACTAAAGACACGAGACTTAAATAAGAAAACGACACTAAAAAGATTTTAGAAAATTTCGACAACATAACGTTTAGATTTAATAAAAATGAAACCTCACTCGATAAACGATGAGGGAAAATAAAAGCCTAGCTCGGCTTGTCAAAGAAAATTAAACAAGAAAAGAAAAGGACCAAATGAAAGCATACTCGCTAATCTAGTCTAAATCCCATACTCGCTATCTAGAAAAAACCATACTCGCTATACTATTGAAACTCGCTAGGAAACTAAACCCAAACTCGCTAGGGCTTACCATACTCGCTAGACCCTAGGACAATCTATACTCGCTACCCTTAACTACATACTCGCTATGCTAACCTAAAAACACATACTCGCTACTTAACATCACCCCATACTCGCTACTAAACCCTAGTTACCAAACTCGCTATTTAGGGGTTTTAGAAAATAAAACGTTACGTAATATGAAAATTCTATATAAAAATAAAATGAAACTTATAAAGCTTTAATAAAAACTTGTTAAAACACCAAAATAAGCTCAAAAATAAGCAAACAAGCCACGGCTTCTTTTGGAAGCCTATCTTATTTGTATATCTTATCACTTGAAACTAAAAACATGCAAAGTTGACAAAGAAAATAATAAAAGCTTGTAGAAAAGATTAAAAGAAAAGCTTGTAAAGATTAAAGGAAAGATTTAAGACACGAAAATAAGCTAAAAATAAGACATCAAAATAAGCTTGCATTCAAAATAAATCTACACTAATACATAAAATAAGCTACACTACTCTACCTTACCCCTACTCCTAATCCTAAAACTAATGCTTACAAATGAGGCTACCAAGTGATATTTATCAAGCTAGGGGGTTTACAAGTTTGCTTTCGTGTACGCTTTGCCCCCTAGACTTTTACAAGTCATGAAAATAACATATAAACTACATTACAAGTCTACTAAACGTCTTAAACATTAAATGTAAACTCTTGTAACTTCGAGGCTTGTGTTGACGTGTATTCTAAAAGTCTTCAAAGATGTAAAAGTGATATCTTGCTCGAATTTATGAAGCTTATCGTAATAATTAGCTTTGAACTTCGATTAAGCATCTCTTTCGTTTTCTCGAGCCTTTAGGAAATAACTTTGTCATCACGGGCTTTCCTTGAGTAAATTTCATCGTTGACTCGGCTTTTAGACACTTTTCCACATCTCGTGCTCGTTTTAGGCTTTTTGGTTGACTTTTGTGCTATTTATGCAATATCCGTCCCTGCACAATCACAAACACAAAACCAAGATATCTTTGGCTTTTCACGTTAGTTTTTGGTCTTTTCTACACTTAAACTAAGGTCAAAAGTATGTGTAAAATAGCACATACCATATTGCCTCATCCTCATCTTCCATATCTCATACTCACCTTGCTTCAGCATAGGAACCTTGGAGGCAGTAACCATATGAGTTTCATCACCCATTGCTTCAGATGTGTTAACAGACAGAACTTGAGAGAATGTTTGAGTTCTTCTTGATCACAGCTTCTAGATCACTAGCTCTAATACCACTTGTTGATCCCAGTTGAGCAATTGATCTAGTATTATTATCTTAGATAAACCAAGACAACAATGTATAGAAGCTGACTTGTTACAAACTTAATCAATATGCGGAATTTATTGATTAACTTAAGATGAACACAAACACAATAATATCACCAACTAAACACTTCAATATATTGAATACGAGCACTCTGAATAGTGCTAGGGTTTTGCAACCTTGAAGTGAATACAATGCTAGAATAATTCGTATACTAGTCTAACCCTAGGATCTCCTTTTATATTCCAAGGAACCCTACAGGCTTACATACAACTTCCTACCCACGACTATGATCTTCTAACATAATAGAATATTACATAATATCTATACTATAAATACAAATATTCGTACACAAACTTATCACATAGCAGCAGAGTCTCAGCAGTATACTTCCAGCAGTAGAGTCTCAGCAGTAGTCTTTGCACTTAGCAGTAGACTTGACTAGTTAGCAGCAGTGTAGCATCCAGAAGTAGAGTTACTTCAAAACCCAACAAAGCAAGAAAAATGTTACATGTGTATGAAAATGAGTTTATGAAATGCTTACAAGGATTGGAGTGGTGGTGATCAAGTAATGCACAAAGAATTGTTTTGGATTTTCATTTTTGGCTAATCATTTGGAAATGTATCTAACTTGACATTTTTTATAGTTGTGTGTAGCCATCTGTTTTTCCTCATTCTATCACTAAACATTCAAAATTCGACCTTTATGTGTACCGGGTGACCTTCTTGACCCTTAACCGGTTACTTATGCAACGAACATTTGCAACGTTAGTCCTTTATACTAACGCTGTTTCTAAATAACATAAAATTTGGTTTTCTTAAAAAAAGTATTTTATAATTATTTTTAAAATTTATACACTTTTTATTATACGTTTTTATATAAGTTTTTATGCACGTTTTTATACACGTTAGAGGTGGCAAATTTGTTGGCTCGGGTCAGGTCGGGTCTTGGGTCTTAGATGGGTCTGGGTCTAGACGGGTCTGGGTTTAATGGGTCACTGGGAAGGATGGGTCTAGATGGGTCTGGGTCAAACGGGCTCGGGTTGGGTCAAGTCAGGTTCTTTTGGGGTTTTTCAGTTTATTTATATATTTATTTATTTTTTCATGGAACATAATATATTAATAATTCATTACTGTAAACAAAGACAAATAGTATTCAATATCTGTTTTTTTATACGTTTTATTACATTTTCGCATGTTTTTATCCGTTTTCGCATGTTTTATACATTTTCGCTCTTTTTTATACATTTTCATGCGTTTTCGTACGTTTTTATATGTTTACATTTGTTTTTGTCCGTTTTTATACATTTTCATACGTATTTATCCGTTTTTATATATTTTCGTCCGTTTTATACATTTTCATCTGTTTTTATACGTTTTCGTTCATTGTTCTTACGTTTTCATACATTTTTGTACGTTCTTATACCTTTTTGTATGGTTTTGTACATTTGAATACATTTTAGTACCTTTTGTATACATTTTTGTATGTTTTTATGCGTTATTATGCTTTTTATACGTTTTGTACATTGTTTAACGTTTTCGTACGTTTTTATCCGTTATTAACAATTTTTATCCGTTCTCATACGTAAGAAAACGTATAAAAACATAAGAAAAACTGACAAAAACCTATAAAACGTAAGAAAAACTAAAAAACATATAAAAACGGCTAAAAGCGTATGAAAATTGTATAAAAATGGACGAAAACGTATACAAATGGACAAAACGTCAAAAAAAGTATAAAACGGACAAAAAGGTATGAAAATGTATGAAACGGATAAAAACACAAGAAAAACGTATAAAAACGGACGAAATCGTATCAAGACGGATAAAAATGTTTAAAAAAAACGTAAGAAAAACGTATAAATATAAAAACGAACAAAAACGTATGGAAACGTAAGACAACAGGCGAAAACGTATAAAAATAGATGAAAACGTTTAAAAATAGACGAAAACGTCTAAAACAGACAAAAACATATAAAAACGGACGAAAACATATAAAATGGATGAAAACGTATAAAACGTTAAAATGGGTGTATAAAAACGTGTATTAAAATGTGTGTATAAAAACATGTATGTTCAAACTGTGTATAAAACGTGTATAAAAATGTGTATAAAACGTGTATAAAAACATGTGTAAAAAGGTATATAAAAACGTGTATTAAAATATGTGTATAAAACCGTGTAGGAAAACGTGTGTATAAAATGTACATAAAAACTTATATAAAAACGTGTATAAAAAATTATATAAATTTAAAAGTAATTAGAAAAGAGATTTTTTTTATTATTATTATTTTAGAAAATCAGATTTTGAATTAATTGCAAATGATCGTTAGTATAAAAGACTAACATTGCAATAATAAAATAAATGGTCGTTAATTTAACCGACTCCACCTAGGGCTAGCTGGTTCAGGTCACCGGTTCACATTAAGGTCGAATTTTGAATGTTTAGTGTTAGAATGAGAAAAAAAAAGTTGGCTACACACAACCATAAAAAGTGTCAAGTTAGATACATCTCTAAGCGATTAGCCTTATCAGTTTTGGCCAAGAGCTCATGGACCCATATGGGTGCCTTGGAAAATAATTTATGGTTAAACATGTTAGTATATGTAAATGCCATACGTTGGTTAAGATTTGTGTAGTTGGTTTTGTTGATATCGCGAAAATCGAATTAACTGGTAATTTGTTCTTGAAAGTGTCCTTGACAATATTCAAAAATGTTCTTGATATTTTGCCATTGCTTGATTCGAAATTATGTTGGTGATTTTTGAATTTAATGTTAATAATTTAATTAAAAAAATTAATTAAAATCATTAATATGAAAATCTTAAATGAAACTGATATGGTTTAAATTTTTGATTGATTTTAGATTAAGTAGTTTGATTAAAATTAATCTTGATTGATTTGATTTGTTATTGATTGATTTGTAATTAAATTTGATTAATTAAAAAGTCAAAAATGTTATGGATAAATATATAATGAATGTTCATATCTTTTAGCATTAGTAGTTATTTTAAAGATTTTGTATCTTGGAAGACTCTCTATCTTTTAACTTTAAATATACCTCATTTGAGAGACAAATAATACAATTCTTCATTTGTTTTATCTTTCTTCTTGTTCTTGTTACTCTCTCTTTTTTAGTTTCGCAGCACATTTCAGCACGCTCAAAAAATCGATTTGTATTTCTAAACCTGAAAAACTTTATGAATAAAAGAGATCGACGGCTTAGAGACTATATTTAATCGAGGTTTGGCTTTCGATAACATAATATTCCAAAAGGTCGTCAACCATAAAACCTTTGTTTAGTAGTTATTAAAATTGTTTTGGTTATATATGCTCTTTAGCTTTCACGTACATATTAGAGATTTTATAACCATCGTTCAAGTCTAGTTATGCAAATAATTTATGTTTTACAAGAAGTTGATGATAAGCACTAAGTTGGATTCTAGTTAATTGAAGTAAATAAGAAGCTTGCATTAATTACTGTTTATGATGTGTCAATGGAAGTTTTTTTTTTTTGTAAAACCTGAACGCAAATATATGTTTCATGGTTGTTTACTGTTTGTTTGTTGTGTTTATATAAAACCAATTGTGAATTTTAATTAGATCAAATCATGATATAGAAGGAACAATATGAAAAAGATATAAAATATATATGCTATATGTGTACTTGTCATGTATAACTTTTTTGTGCACTTGATATTAATTTGGATTTAGAGATGTGTGATTCGAGCATATTGATTTGTTTAGTTGTTGACTAAAATAAGTTGATATTGATTATCTAGTTGGTTTTGTTATCATATGTCAATATTGATTTAATGATGTAGGGAAAATTTGTTTTTATCAATATGGTTTAATTAAATATTTATGCATTATGATTTCTTGTTTTTTAATTTAATTTATAATTGTAACTGAGAATCTTTTTTTTATTTTATTTTTTTATAGTTATTATTTTTTTTATCTATGCGGGATAAATATAATAAACATTGTTAATAATTCAAATAAGTGTAAAAAAAAACTTATAAGGTGTATTTTCTTAACATGATGTAAAGTGATTTTTAAAATTCACTATGGTATTTTTTTGTAAAGATAACTTACTACTACCGGCATTATCAGCTACTTCAACCTCATACCTCCATAATATACCAGCTACCGCCTTTTTATCGCCACAATGTCACGTGGAGAATCTATAATTTTTATATGAGTTAACTTGTTATTGTTTAAAATTATTCTAAAATTGTCATAATCCATAAAACTATTTTATCGTAATATATAGAACTAACAATCATTTCTCGCTAAAAATTTAAATTGCATCTTGAGTTGAATCGTGTGATATTGTTGATATACATGGGACGAAAATTTTAATAACTACTAGTCTTGACATGCAAAACTCCATTAGTGGCATCAAGAGCCAAGGTTATTTGTTAATCATGCTTAGTTGGTTTGTTACTAATATGTTAGATTGTTAAATTGTCGAAAAATGATTTTTGATGAATTGTTTTGGGTTTTCAATTTTGCCGAGAGCTCATGGACCCATATGGGAGCCTTGGAAAAGATTTTATGGTTAAACATGTTAGTATATGTGATTGTAATATGTTGGTTAATTGATTTTTGTAGTTGTTTTGTTGAAATCGTGTAAATCAAATTAACCGGTAATTTGTTCTTGAAAATGCCCTTGACAATATTCAAAAATATGCTTGACATTTTGACATTTTTGATCCGAAATTATGTTGGTGATTTTTGAATTTTGTTTTAATGATTTATTAAAAAGATTAGTTAAAATTATTAATACGAAAATCTTAAATGAAACTGATATGGTTTAAATGTGACCGAATGAATTTAAATTTTTGATTGATTTTGATTAAGTAGATTGATTAAAATTAATCTTGATTGATTTGATTAGTTATTGATTGATTTTTAATTAAATTTGATTAATAAAAAAGTCAAAAGTGTTATGAATAAATATGGAATGAATGTTCATATCTTTTAGCATTAGCAGTTATCTTAAATACTTCATATCTTGTAAGACTCTCTATCTTGTAACAATAGATATACCTCCTTTGAGAGACGAATAATACAATTCTTCCTTTGTTGTATCTTTCTTCTTGTTCTTGTTATTCTCTCTTTATTAATTTCACAATACATTTTTAGCACGCCCAAAAAATTGATTTCTATTTCTAAACCCTGAAAACTATATGAAGAAAAGAGATTGACGTCTTAGAGACTATATATTTAATAGAGATTTGGCCTTCGAATGACATAATATTCCAAAAGGTACGTCAACCATAAAACCTTTATTTACTAATTATTAATTTTTTTTGTTTATATATGCTCTTTAGCTTTTACGTACATATTAGAGATTTTATCACCATCATTAAAGTCTAGTTATGCAAATAATTAATGTTTTACAAGAAGTTGATGAGAAGCACCAAGTTGGATTCTAGTTAATTTAAGTAAATATGAAGCTTGCATGAATTACTGTTTATGATGTGTCAATGAAAGTTTTGTTTTGTAAAACCTAAAAGCAAATATATGTTTCATTGTTGTTTGATATTTGTTTGTTGTATTTATGTAAAACCATCAATGAATTTTAATTAGATCAAATCATGATATAAAAGGAACAATATAAAAAAGATATAAAATATATATGCTATATGTGTACTTGTCATGTATATCTTTTTTGTGCACGTGATATTAATTTGGATTTAGAGATGTGTGATCTGAGCATTTTTTTTATTGGTTTAGTTGTTGACTAAAATAAGTTGATGTTGATTATCTAGTTGGCTTGTTATCATATGTCAATATGGATGTATTGATGTAGGGAAAATTTGTTTTTGATCAATTTAAATTCGCTATGGTATTTTTTTTAAAGATAGCTTACGACTACCGGCCATTGTCAACTACTTCAATCTCATACCTCTATGTCACATGGAGAATCTAAAATTTTTATAGGAGTTACCTTGTTATTGCTTAAAATTATTCTAAACTAAAATTGTCATCATCCATAAAACTATTATATCGTAAAATATAGAACTAAAAATAATTTCGCGCTAAAGATTTAAATTGATGAAAATTTTAATACCAACTAGTATTGACATGAAAAACTCCATTAGTGGCATCAAGAGCCAAGGTTATGTATTAATTATGCTTAGTTGGTTTGTTACTTATATGTTAAATTGTTAACGTGTCGGAAAAATGATTTTTGATGAATTGTTTTGGGTTTTCAATTTTGCCGAGTGCTCATGAACCCATATGGGCAGTGGCGGAGACAAAGGGGGGTCCGGGGGGTCACGTGACCCCCCGGAGAAAAAAATTGTAGTGTAAATTTTCGAAAATTTTCGGCTTTTTTTTGTAATTTGCCCCCCCAACGGACCAATTTTTAGTGTAGTTTCTAAAAATTATTATATTTTGCCCCCTCGAGAAAAAAGTTCTGGCTCCGCCCCTGCATATGGGTGCCTTGAAAAAAAAATTTATGGTAAAATATGTTAGTATATGTGATTGTCATATGTGAGGGGTGTTGGGGAGGGAAATAACTTATTGTGAGTGGTGTTGGAGAGGGAAAGGCTTCATGAAAGAGAAGGAAGGAGAAATGGTCCACACCATTCTTTGCGAGGAAATGGACAAAAGAAAATATGCAAGAATTGAGTCCCGATGGATAAAGAACAGAGAGAAACATCTTTTCAAGAGAGATAAACATTACTTTATTTTGTTGTGAGTAGGTATTTATATTTTTATAGTATTTTTAAATGATAAAAAATAGAAAATTTATTTATAAAATATATATGCTATATGTGTACTTGTCATGTATAACTTTTTTGTGCACTTGATATTAATTTGGATTTAGAGATGTGTGATTCGAGCATATTGATTTGTTTAGTTGTTGACTAAAATAAGTTGATATTGATTATCTAGTTGGTTTTGTTATCATATGTCAATATTGATTTAATGATGTAGGGAAAATTTGTTTTTATCAATATGGTTTAATTAAATATTTATGCATTATGATTTCTTGTTTTTTAATTTAATTTATAATTGTAACTGAGAATCTTTTTTTTATTTTATTTTTTTATAGTTATTATTTTTTTTATCTATGCGGGATAAATATAATAAACATTGTTAATAATTCAAATAAGTGTAAAAAAAAACTTATAAGGTGTATTTTCTTAACATGATGTAAAGTGATTTTTAAAATTCACTATGGTATTTTTTTGTAAAGATAACTTACTACTACCGGCATTATCAGCTACTTCAACCTCATACCTCCATAATATATCAGCTACCGCCTTTTTATCGCCACAATGTCACGTGGAGAATCTATAATTTTTATATGAGTTAACTTGTTATTGTTTAAAATTATTCTAAAATTGTCATAATCCATAAAACTATTTTATCGTAATATATAGAACTAACAATCATTTCTCGCTAAAAATTTAAATTGCATCTTGAGTTGAATCGTGTGATATTGTTGATATACATGGGACGAAAATTTTAATAACTACCAGTCTTGACATGCAAAACTCCATTAGTGGCATCAAGAGCCAAGGTTATTTGTTAATCATGCTTAGTTGGTTTGTTACTAATATGTTAGATTGTTAAATTGTCGAAAAATGATTTTTGATGAATTGTTTTGGGTTTTCAATTTTTCCGAGAGCTCATGGACCCATATGGGAGCCTTGGAAAAAATTTTATGGTTAAACATGTTAGTATATGTGATTGTAATATGTTGGTTATTTGATTTTTGTAGTTGTTTTGTTGAAATCGCGTAAATCAAATTAACCGGTAATTTGTTCTTGAAAATGCCCTTGACAATATTCAAAAATTTGCTTGACATTTTGACATTTTTGATCCGAAATTATGTTGGTGATTTTTGAATTTTGTTTTAATGATTTATTAAAAAGATTAGTTAAAATTATTAATACGAAAATCTTAAATGAAACTGATATGGTTTAAATGTGACCGAATGAATTTAAATTTTTGATTGATTTTGATTAAGTAGATTGATTAAAATTAATCTTGATTGATTTGATTAGTTATTGATTGATTTTTAATTAAATTTGATTAATAAAAAAGTCAAAAGTGTTATGAATAAATATGGAATGAATGTTCATATCTTTTAGCATTAGCAGTTATCTTAAATACTTCATATCTTGTAAGACTCTCTATCTTGTAACAATAGATATACCTCCTTTGAGAGACGAATAATACAATTCTTCCTTTGTTGTATCTTTCTTCTTGTTCTTGTTATTCTCTCTTTATTAATTTCACAATACATTTTTAGCACGCCCAAAAAATTGATTTCTATTTCTAAACCCTGAAAACTATATGAAGAAAAGAGATTGACGTCTTAGAGACTATATATTTAATAGAGATTTGGCCTTCGAATGACATAATATTCCAAAAGGTACGTCAACCATAAAACCTTTATTTACTA
>LBNU01019005.1:0-16883 GCA_014162995.1 Artemisia annua
ACTTGCTACTTGTAAATTACATCTTCTGATACACGCTTGATATGAAGGGCAAATAGTTGACTTATCCTTCTTATCATCTACTTTCTACGCCGCTTAGTTCTATTGTTCCCATAACCCATGTGGCTTCTAATATAACTTTTAATTTGTATAGCCATACGGTATAATTTGTATTTTTCAACTTAGGGCATTGATATTGTGCCAATAGGTGTACGGTTTAATTGTGTTTATTTGATGTGCCTTCGCCTTCACCAGACATTTCTAAAGCGTTTATTAATACTTCACTTTCTATTCAATGACGAATTCCTATCCTTTGTGGTATTATTAATACTACAGGGAACAATAATAGTTTTTGAAATCTATAATATAACGATTGTCTAAAATATGAAATATAACGAAATTCAAAAGTTGAATTTTGTTTAGTGGACCTCGTTGTGATAATTCACGGATTGAATTCTTGGTTTGTTCTTGTTTTTGCTTCGTTGTCTTTGTTTTTTTCAATTCGACTTAATCTTCAACCCAAAATGATTCGCGACTGAATTTTTTTCCTTCTGTCTCTGCTTCGGACCAGGAAACAACAAAGTTTTCTGTCTTGTTTTTTTGTGTTGAATTGGTGATGTCGAACCAAAGTTTTCAGAAGTCTCGACTTGTAACCAACGGAGAAAACAATTACCACTCTACAACGTTCTTATTACACGTCCTCGGTAATTCCTTAAAACAAGTCAATCTCTTTTGCTTGTTTTTTTTTCTTCTTGCAGCGAAAAAACAGAAACAAAAGTTTCTGGTTGTTTTGTTTTTGGGTTGCTGCGCACGGTTGTTGTTGTTGTTGTGTTAAACTACACAACAAAAGTCTCCACACACTTGTTTTCCAATATCTTCAATTTCTTACGTATACGTTTTTCTTTAAACAACAACGATTTTTGGCTTTGTGTTAATCCTCCAACTACTTGTCTCTTTTCTCACAAAGTCTCCTCTTTTCTTCCTGACACCAATACGTTGGATGTTGGGTTTGCAACTCCTTACCGTAAACATAGATCGTGCACTATCTTTTCTACGCGATATAATTATTTCAATTTTCTTATGTTTTCTTTGGAAGAATAGAAGAAAACAAGTTTTGTCTCTCTCGCTCAAGGAAGAAAGTACGATTTGGTCTTCTCCTTTTCCTGCGTGTTTTCTTGGCTTCGGTCTGAATATATGGTGATAAAATTTTTGCTTTTGTTTCGGTGTATTTGAATCCTTGCTCTTGAGCCAATTGTTGTCCCAACTTGTTACTATATCGATTTGTGAATTGAAATGTATATGAATAAGTAAACTCTAAATTTTTATTAACCATTGTAAAGTTAATGTATCACAGTATATATAGGGTTCCAAACAAACATGTTTGGACCATCATGATCTTTTTCATCGAATGGTTGGACATTCGGTTCTAGCCCCTAACCAATTGTGTCTATTGATAGAGTCTGTCCATTCGGTTTGGGGTTGTGACTGTTTGGTTTTGAACCCAACGAAATAATAACAACAATAACTACTTTCGGTTACAAGTTTCTAACTAACATCTTTTGGTCCTCTATTTTTAACTAACTAGATATACTAATACTAGTATGCAATGTGAAGATTATTCGGGTCACATCGACTACTTAGTGCAGACTTAAACCAAAACAGCTCAACCGGGGTTAAAGGAACAATTGGTTATGCACCTCCACGTAATTCTACTCTTAGTCCATGATGCTTATATTTGTACTTGCAGATTACAGTTATGTAAACTAACTGGTCTATTTATTTTGCAGAGTATGGTATCGGGAGCGAGATGACAAGTAGTGGGGACGTCTACAGTTTTGGAATATTATTACTAGAGGCTATGACCGGGAAAAAGCCGACAGACGACATGTTTAACGATGGTCTTAGCCTTCATAAATTTGCTTACATGGCACTACCAGATCATGTAATCAATGTTATTGATGGTGATGCAATTGTGTTGCAATGTACAGAAGCGAATGAAAATAAAGTGGAAGAATGTTTGGTTGCGACTATCAAGATTGGAGTATCATGCTCTGTGGATTCACCACCACAACGGATGAAAATTTAAATTGCTGTCAATGAGTTGCAACGTATTCTCGATGTGCTTCAAAATATATAAGGTACTATGTTCTGTCCTTTTTGCATAATTTGATTTTATTTGAGTTTGTTAATAAGTCATCACTAACATGGTTTTATTTTTGAACTCTTTCAGGTCTATCATCAAGCTTGTATGGTGAAGTTGAGAATAACTGAAATAAGAAGCAGTGCATGTTGTAGTTAAATAAATGTTAAGTTGTTAAAGATGTTTCTAATCGGGTTAGAGCAGCAGGGTGGTGGTGGCCGGATGGGCTTTTGGATTGTTTGAAGATTTTTTTTTTTTTTTTTTTTTTTTTTTTTTTTTTCGTTAATGCCCAATTATTCAAATTCCATCATGCGCGTGGTATTAAATCTGGTCCTCAACTGGGTTTATCTTGATGCTCTACTTGGAAACGGACTTAAGTCAATAATGGTTTCAGTTTCAAAAAAAAAAAAAAAGAAACTTAAAACAAGGGTACTTTTAAAGTTTAGTTGTGAGTAGTCGCCAAGTCAAGGTTTGAACTTTGAAATGTAAAAGAAGGTAACATTGTTATGAATGTTGGTTAATAAATTTGTTTAATTTTTAGTACTTGCTATCTATTTGATTAGTGGCAGGTGGAATTAGTAGAAATCACTTTGACATTGATATCAAATTTGAGGTTGAAATGTAACTTAGTTTGACTTAAAAAGTCAAAATGGTTATGGGTGTGACTTTAAAAATGAAATGGGTTTTATCTTATCCTTTTCACTTGGAATGGACTCAGGTAAAATTGGTTGTCAGTTTCACTATAATATTTTAAAATTTTGGTATGTTTTTGTTCAGTTTTAGTGTAGTTAGTACAAAGTCAAACTTAGGTTGAAAAAAAGTACAAAGTCAAACTTAGGGAGTTTGAAGTGTATAAAGATGTAAGCTTTTGGTATGTGATTTTACCCCAATTTTATTAAATTTGTAGTAATTAAGTTGAGTGTAATTTCTTATTGCAAGGTTTCATTTGAATGTTTAGTTTCTTACTTCGAGGTTCCAATTTTGTGGTGGATTTATTGCATGATTTCTTATTGAAAGGTTTCATTTTAATTTGCAACAGTTCCAAATTCCAAATTAAGTAATGGATTTACAAAGTTGTTTGCTTTCTTTTTCATAAACCATAACTTTGTATTTCAAAGTTACTTAACAACTTATATTAGCTAACCGTGATTTTCACGGGCATATAGGATTATAGGCTAGTAAGCTAAGAAACAAAAAACAATAGCTACAAAACCCAAAACACTCGCTATAAATCAAATGGTTATAAAACTTCAAAATGTCTTTACTCTTCCAGCTAGGATATGTCCAGCCCACAATATTCTCTGGTCCAGTCCACGAACAATCAATATAGATCTTCCCATATGACCCTGTCCAAATTATAATAAACGACCCTTTACCTTTTGACCCAGGCCACCCACGATCTAACAGGCCAAAAGAGACAAACAACCATTTCCCTCCAAAATTAATACTACCAAACTGACCCATATCACTATAATAATTACCCATTAAGTCATTAACCAAAGCAAAGGTCCCAATTCCCAACAGCCTCAATATCAACAAAGCAAAAGAACCTTCCAAACACCACAATTAAACACCACAAAACTCTTTACAGGGTCTTAAAAAATTCTACTTCTGAATTAGGCCACTAAAACCTTGATATTTAGCTGGTCCAAACACCATTCATTCCATGATCTGCCAAACACTCTTAACAAGATTTTTACCAGCAAAGAAATAACCAAAACCCCAAAGCCCAGTAGCCACCTTTGCATATCCAGAACTTCTAATCCTCAAACTCGGCAATCTAACCTCACATTTTTGCTTATAATTCCACAGCTTCTACCACCAAACACTTCCAAATTCATATCAGCTGACCAAATATCAAACCAGCAGACAGAAGATCGAGGAATCTAACCCAATATCATTCCTTATAACATCATTTTTGACCCAATGCAAATACTCTTCAAACAGTCATCAACCAACCAAATCCCCAAGCACTCAATTTGACCTTCCAAACATAAATACCAAGTAGCTAAGGTAAAGTGCCAAGACACTAACCAACAGATTTCTATCCCACAAAGAACAGATAGTAGAACATAGATGTATCATATTATTGTTTCAAGCCTATGCCTTCAAATATCTAAATAGCAGCAAATAGTTAATTTTGAAAACACTCATATACATATTTTAGTAAAACCTT
Organism: Artemisia annua; assembly: GCA_014162995.1. NCBI lineage: Eukaryota > Viridiplantae > Streptophyta > Magnoliopsida > Asterales > Asteraceae > Artemisia > Artemisia annua. The sequence goes on from LBNU01019005.1 coordinate 4,314, forward strand.
CTCATTTTCACCTATCATGTATGTTTACACCACTGAAATTAAAGTGTCCACATAAAACAGTTTAATCATTTTAGGAAGTCCAACTTTTTAAGTGTTGTTAAGTTTAAGAATCAAGGTTTAACCTGGAAGTTAATCTTATTAGCTTTCTAAGATCAGATAATGTTGAAATCTCAGTTTCATTGTTATTTTGAATCTAATCAAGCTGCCAAAAAAAAAAACTGGTTTTTTTCTTCTCAAACTCTTTTAATGGTTATACACTCAAATACGTTATAGGTAATGCTAGTGGTGTTATTGTTGGCATAATTAAAGTTATAATGCACTATAAGACTAGTCTTCCCACTCCCAAGTCTTCTTAAAGTCTTCTGTGATTATACATATAAAATAGTTATTATTAGTCAAGAAATTAGTGGATGATAGAATATAGGTGTTGCTAGTAAAATGGTTCATACCCAACTGCTTTACCCTTTACACAGGTGGTGTGAACAAGGGCTTATTGTAAATACATGTAAAACTCAAATAACAAAATAAACAGTGATGATACTTTGTTTTGTCAGTGACTTGTAGACTCAATTACATTACCTTCTGTACATAGATTATGTCTCTGAAAAACTACTTCCTTATTTCTGAGTTCTGGACTTCAAAACCTAGCTTGTTTAGGTCTGAAACAAAATTTTAATTTTGAAAATTCCAAATAACCGTATGTAAGACTGTAAAACAACGGTAAAATAAATATGACTAATGACAGACCTATGCAAAATCTCAAGTTCACGAAATTTATAATCATATGAGCAGAAGTTAGCACATAATACACTTCTGTGCTAACAACTAACTTTAATAACAACTAGCGTTTCCTCCTAAGACTTAAAAACCCAGTAAGTGACAACAAAGAGCTTTACCTTTCCAAAACCCATTGTATTAGCAGTTCATAGATGCAACCTGTAATGTGATCACAAATATCAAACATTAGTCATCTATACCTGATTGGTTTCAGCCAGTGGTTTCGTCAATATACATTGGCTCAAAAGTGGGCTGTTCCACCTGTTCGAGATCTGGAATCTGTCGAAAATAAGAATACAGAAATATGTAAGCCAAAGATCAAGGAGCATATAACATCACATAAAGCACATTTATACATAAAAACTAATTTTTCTGGAATTTTACATACTTTCGAGGCAAAAGCTAAAACGTACTACCAGACGGTCAAAACAACGCTCCAAAATCATATGTAGCAACGTTACCTTTGCACATTAATTATGTTAGACATTTCATCAAACACCTTAGGTGCCGTCAATTTAACATTGAGAAGTGTAACAAAACATAAGGCTATATTAGTGATGACTGAAATTACAACCCTAACACACGATAAAATCTGAACCACAATTAAAGCTTATATTAGTGGATGGCATGATTAAAGTTATAATGCAATATAAATCTAGTCTTCCCACTCCCAAGAAATTAGTGGAGGATAGAAAATAGGTGCAGTCTTCCCTACCCCAACTCTTCTTTAAAGTCATTCCTGATATGATTATGCGTAGAAATTGTCTTGCTCAACCCAACTATAAAAAGCCAATACTTATTCTTATGAAATCAAGTAAATTTCCAAAAATGAATTCACCAAAAGCAATAATTCACTTATCATCTTCCTCTCTTATTTCTTTTCTCTTTTATGGTCTCGCAATAACATGTCTTACTTCCGCCACCGTCCCTGCTTCCTATGACGGTAATCTGACTGATTATCACGCTTTGTTGTCATTTATGTCAAAGATCACCCACGATCCATACAAAGTTCTAACCTCGTGGAACCATTCCTTTCATTTCTGTGACTGGAGTGGTATTTCATGTGGAAAACGACACAAACGAGTGACTGCTTTAAAACTGTATTCGAAAGGCTTAGAAGGCTTGTTGCCTCTTGTGTAGGAAACCTCAGCTTCCTCCGCGAGCTTGATCTCGGGAACAACAGCTTTCAAGGAACCATTCCCCATGAACTTGGTCGTCTTTCCAGGTTACATCGTCTTTATCTTGATGCCAACAAACTTGTCTGGTTGTTCTAACCTCGAAGTGCTTTGGCTCGCTGGAAATAAGCTAGTTGGAAGCATACCCAAGGAGATGAGTTTACTCTCGAAAATTTCTCGTCTTGCAATTCACGACAATAAGTTAACAGGTGGAATCCCACCTTTCTTGGGGAATATCACATCAATGGAAGGGTTCTCTGCGGGCGGGAACCCGTTTGGTGGGAGCATTCCAGATACCTTGGGTCATTGGAAAAGCTTGACGGAGTTTGACTCTGGTGGTTGCAACTTATATGGAAGCATCCCTCATTCCATTTTCAACCTCTCACTCCTAGTTACTTTTTCCTTACCTGATAATCACCTCACTGGTAGTCTTCCTTCAGAAATTGGTAATCAGATCCCAAATCTTGAGTACCTTCAGTTAAGGAATAACGAACTCACTGGAGTTCTTCCACTTTCTATTTCTAATTGTTCTAAATTAGGAACTCTTGAAATGAGTAACAACAGTTTCACTGGGAAGTTGACAATTGATTTTTCAAAACTAAGAGATATTAATATAATTAGATTAGATAATAACTTCCATGGACGCAGAGAAGCTGATAACATGAGGTTTGTTGATTCTTTGAAAAACTGTACCAGATTAGTAGATTTGAATCTCTATAATTGCAACCTTATAGGAGTGCTTCCAATATCTATAGGTAATCTCTCTCATCAACTCAGCTTTCTATATTTAGGACACAATCAATTATTTGGAAGCCTACCTTCAAGTATAGGTAGTCTAGTTGGTTTGACCACTTTATCTTTAGCAAATAATATATTCAAAGGAAGAATTCCCACTACCATTGGTAAACTTCAAAAGCTACAGTATCTTAGTCTATCTAGAAATCAATTTTCAGGGCCTATCCCTGGTGCCATTGGGAACTTATCACTGTTGACAATACTGTACTTAGAAAACAACAAATTAGAAGGTCATATTCCATCAAGCCTTGGGAATTGTAAAGAACTTAATGAGCTTTACCTGGCACACAATAGACTCACTGGAAAAGTACCCAAACAAATTCTTCAACTTCCATCACTAACAATTTTTTTAGATCTTTCATACAACAACCTGTCTGGTTCCATTCCATCAGAGATTAAATACCTGAAGATGTTGAGCGGTCTTGCTTTATCTTATAGTAATTTGTCAGGCACCATTACTAGCATTGGTGAGTGTATCAGCCTTACAAAGTTATACCTTAGTGGCAACATATTTGAAGGCATAATACCATCTTCATTAAGTTCCTTAAGAGGATTGGAGGTACTAGACATTTCTCAAAATAAATTATCAGGAAAAATTCCTCAATTCTTAGAGAAATGGCATTCCTTAGAGTTTTTGAACCTATCCTTTAATGATTTTGAGGGTGAAGTACCGGTTGTAGGAGTGTTTGCCAATGCAAGTTTATTTTCGGTTTTGGGGAACGATAAGCTTTGTGGTGGTTTGGTTACACTTGGGTTACCCAAATGTAAGGAGACGGGTAGTAAGAAGAAAAGGTTTATTTTCTTAATATTACTCATTGTGATTGCACCGACGTTGCTCATAATATTATGTTGTGTATATGTTTTGTGTAAGAAGAAACGCAATAGTCAACCATCTGAGTCATCACGTAGTGAACGGTTCATGAAAGTTTCATACAACCAACTTCTCAAGGCTACTGATGGGTTCTCTACAGAAAATTTGATTGGCGAGGGTGGGCACAGCTCTGTTTATAAGGGAATCCTCGATTCTAATGATGATAAATCTGTTGCAGTTAAAGTTCTACATCTTCAAAGTAGAGGAGCACACAAAAGCTTTATAGCAGAATGTGAAGCATGGCGTAATATTAGACACCGCAGTCTGTTGAAGATAATAACTTCATGTTCGAGTACTGATTTACAAGGCAATGATTTTAAAGCGCTCGTTTACGAGTTTATGCCCAATGGAAGTGTACACGATTGGCTTCATTCAAGTGCATATACATCGAAACTCAACCTTCTTCAAAGAATAAATATTCTTAGAGATGTTGCCATTGCACTTGATTATCTTCACAATCGCTGCCAAACAACGATTGTTCACGGTGACTTAAAGCCAAGTAACATTCTACTTGATGATGATATGGTGGCTCATGTTGGAGACTTTGGTTTAGCTCGACTACTTGGTACAGACTTAAACCAAAACAGCTCATCCGGGGTTAAAGGAACAATTGGTTATGCACCTCCAGGTAATTCCACTTTTATTCCACGATGCTTATATTTATTTACAGGTTATAGTTTGTAAATTAATTAATTGTTTTTAATTACTAGAGTATGGTATTGGGAGAGAGATGACATGTTGTGGGGACGTCTACAGTTTTGGAATATTATTACTAGAGGTGATGACTGGGAAAAAGCCGACAAACGACATGTTTATTGGAGGTCTTAGCCTTCATAAATTTGCCTACATGGCATTACCAGATCATGTAATCGATGTTATTGATAATGATGCAATTGTGTTGCAAAGCACGGAAGCAAATGCAAAGAAAGTGGAAGAATGTTTGGTTGCAACTATCAAGATTGGAGTATCGTGCTCTGTGGATTCACCACCACAACGAATGAAAATAGAAATCGTTGTCAATGAGTTGCAGCGTATTCTCGATGTGCTTCAAAATTTATAAGGTACTATGTTCTGCCTTTTTGTAAAATCTTATTTTACACGAGTTTGCTAAAAAATCATCACTAAAATGGTTTTATTTTTCAACTCTTTCAGACCTAAAGCTTGTATGGTGAAGTTGTTGGAAACTGCAATAAGGAGGAGTGGATGTCGTAGTTAAATAAATGTTAAGTTGTTAAAGATGTTCGTAATTGTGGTATAATTTTCTTGTTGCATAAGTGTACGAGACATAAGAGTACGTTTACATTCTTGGTGACGTATCATATGTATCAAGCATGTTTGTATGTGTGGTTTAATTTTCATCAATCCAATTTGTGGTATTGAATTCTACTTAAGTTCTACTTGGATAACACGTAACCTGTTTTGAAATGCAGTAGTTTTGCAAACAATAACCTCGTTTATTAGTATTTTTGAAAAAGTAGGCTTGAGACATGCTTCTTCGATAACATGTAACCTGTTTTGAAATGCAGCCCAAAACACCTCTTTATAATCTACATGGATGTTATTGATCCTTTATGTGTATCGATTGATTGACAATAGGCGAACTTAAGGGGTTATTCTGGAAACTGAATATAGTGTAGGGGTACAAGTGTAAGTTGTGTAATTAAGCTGTTAAATTACTTAGAGCAAGTATCAAGTGTCTATAAAAAGTGGTTAACCAGTAGAAAGGAAAGGATGTTACGAGGCATTTACTTTCAAGCTGAATTACATAATACAAGATGTGTTAGGATGAAAGGAGAGTTATGTATGTATGTTTGTGTTTAAGGTTGAAACCAAACAGTGGTTAGTATAATCCAAAAAACGTTTAAGTATGACGGATGTGGGTGACTCAATGTAAAACCCGAAAATTTTGAGCAAGTTAGATACCCAAAATACCCTTTCATCTTGAACTTATAAAAACACGTTTAAATATTTAAGACATTACATTCCGATTTTAACCTAAGTATGAATTTAAATCATGTAACATTTAAATCTTTGAGTTATGGATAATATTACCTATTAATATAAATTAGTAGCCTAAACTAATTTTCATCCTAAACTAACCTAAGTTAAGTCCCTAACCAAATTTAATTATTAAAAGTTATGCACTTCATACCCTAAGAATACCCCACACGTTTCATAAGAAACCAATCTTTACATTTGGAAAACAAAATACTGAGAAGTGATAAACGTAAAACCATTTTAAAACAAAAATTTAGAAGATTCTTTCCGTGATTTGCTTACCTAAACGCGGCATTCACTTCACCCTATTTTATGAAACGTATATCACATCCTTCTTTTCACCTCACACAAAACTTTCAAAACTCTCCAAACCCTAAAAACTAATGGCGGCTATCTTCTCTTTGGCTCACTCCTGTTCGAATCAAAAGCAACGCAAAAGGAGGTTCGCTGGTAGTTTATTGTGTTAGTGTGATCGTGGTTAATTGCTGTTCGGTTGGCTATAGCTTGGCACTCGATCTTTTGTTCGTGTTTTTCTTCTTATTCACGCTACGAGGGTATAGTTCTTGAACCTTGTTCAATACCATCTTTTATTCGTTTCTTGTTTCGATAGTGTTATCGTCTTTTGATCGACTATGAATTACAGGTTTGCTAAACATATATAGCTACACATAAATTCATATAAAGCCTACATGAAATAACGAATTATTATTCCTTATATATAATCGGCTAGGAGCCATTTGATTGCTCGAATAGAAATACATAAAAATCTGCTATATATGCGAATGTAAGAAAGTAAATTGAACATGCTTGTTTTCTGGCATTAAAAAGGGGTCATAGCGGTCCGATTCGACAAACATGCAAGGAACTATATAAAAGAAAGGGTCAGGTTAACGTTGCATGTATATTGGGGTAGGGTCAAATGGGCATAAAAGTTTTGTTCAAGTTGTTTTAAAAGAAAAGAAAGGGCATGCGTGTTTTGGTTTATGTCCGATTCGAAATAAAAAAAAAAAAAAAAGGAGCTACGATCTGGTTTTTGGTGTCACAAGAAAGTATTGCGTGTTGTTTTGAATTCGAAAAGATTAGAGAAGTATTTCTCGGTTTGGTTTGTGTCGCAACAAAAGGGTTATTACATGGTTATATCCACATCGTTCATATATAAAAATAAAGGGTTTTTGTTTTGGTTTATGTTATGACAAGAGTGTGCATGATTATGCTTATGGTCATGCGTATGTATATATATAGATTATGCAAGTAGTATATTCTTTTGACATGTGAGTCGTTTGTTCATGCGTGTGAGTGATGATTATATTTTGGTCGTCACGGTCTAATATAATATTGAGAATACGTTTATAAATATTATAAATGACGGGGTCTAAAATTTTTATTTTGATATAATTTATAGTATAAATCTTTAAATAATTTATTTGACATTTTTAATATTAAGTTTTGATAATTTACATTTATGACCCTAGACTTTATTAAATTGACATAATTAACCTTAAACTATTATATTGGTCATCTTAACCTTAAATATTATAAATTATCTATTATAACCTTAAAGAATTAAATTATAAATTCGGGAAACTTACTAAATATGAAAACTTATTAATTTGGGAAACTTCCTATTTTGGAAAGCTGTTATAAAAGGAAAGTTACTAAAAATGGAAAGCCGACTAAAATGAGTAATATGATTTAAAACAAGTTATTAATAATAAGATGATTATGAATTCGTGTAGATTCGCTGAAGAAGGAGTTGCTCCAACTTTTATGTTTCTGTTATGTTTGCACTTGCGGTCTAAGGTACAGATATTCTAACCTTTCAGTAAAGTTTCTTATGACTCATGATCCGTTCCATTGCCACTATTATGATTTATGATCTTTATACGCCTAATATCCTTGGTTCATTTGATAGTGTGATTTCGTATGAAGACCCTTTTAAAAATATAACCTGGTGACTTTTGAGAAAAACTATTTTTGAAATGATTTATGTGATTACGATACGATGCCAGTTTTATATGAAGGTTTTTTTTGACTTTTATGAAATGTGTTTTTAAAGGAATACTTTTACGATAAAAAGGTTTTAAATAAGTTTCAAAAGTCCTTAATCTGTTTTATTCTCTAAGATTTCTTATGACTTTCTTTAACATCTTTTGATTTCTTAACTTCAAATTTTAAACCTTTGTTATGAACTTTTTTTTTCCTATTATGAACCTTTGATTTGAACCTCATGATATGAATCTTTGATGTAGACCTTTGACTGGAACCATTGCTATGATCCCTTTGTATGATCCATATTTGATCGATCCATTTCTGTTATGATTTGCTTTGATATTTGTTGTATGCTATATTCCATTTCTTATAGTATTCCTATGTCCTTATATGCTGCCCGTTATTTGATTAAATTGTAGCCAGTCATGGGGAGTCCATGGCCTTGCCACTGATGCACCAGTGGTACTGACACTATCTGTGGAGGTGGGTTTTTGTCCACAGCGTTCCCTATTATGCTATAGCACCATGGCCATTATTATTATTGTATGTATGCTTAGCCTAGAGCTTGGTATATGTATATTTGTTTTGCAGGGAGCGTATGGATGCATCCTAGGTACTTTGTTTCGTTTTGAATTTGGTGAATGGATATGTGTGTGCAATACACTCCATTTCACATTTTGGTACATCGAGCTAGCTACTCTATGTGCAATTTGATATATGATTGCTGGGCATTTCTGTTAGTTCTACTTTTATATGATCCTTATTATCTTGTCTTCTTTATTGTGATTAACCTATGTTTGCTTCTTAATTGCTTACACTTGTGATCCGTTTGATTTTCATTTGATTCGTTTGATATTCCATATTCGTATTTCCTTTGATTATTTTCTGTTAGTCCTACTATATGTTCCATACTCTTTGACCTTTGCCTCAGCAGGTTTGCTTGGACTCATTTCGCATTCTCTTTCGTTTTCCTTTGTTTATTAGTTTTCACTTGTTTATATCTGTTCACTGGGCTTTTTAAGCTCAGCCGCATTTCTTTTCCTGCGGCAGGTTTTAGAAGGAAGCTGGGTTGGGTGAAGAGCGCTTAGGAGCTCTTAGTAGACTACACCGTTGTTAGCTTCCCATGGATTAGATTTGGGCTTAGAGTTCTCTTTGTTATTAGATTGTATTTAGTTTGGAAGTGTAATATTTAGAGTTAGCACCAGGTCATGTATTCAGATTTGCTTTTGAACCCATGTATTAGTAATGTATTTTCCGTTTACTTGTGTTCTGATTTGACCCCAAAATGTTACACTTTAGCCCTTTTTGGTTGGGGGTGTTACACTCAAACATCTTAGCCCGTTACATAGGCGGTAATCATGTATATATCTTACAAGACAGAAACATATAGTTGCATTCAGTGCATAATTATCATATGAATGTTTATTTTTGACTGATGATGTTATTTTCTTACTCGCATGTTTTAGGATGATCGTGACCCATCATCTCGTCATAGAATAGAAAAGAAAAACAGGATGACACATGGTATGTAGCGTTTGGGTATTCTGAAAGTTTTTGTCATCAAGTTTTACAAATGATTAATGTGCCATATTAACTTTTTTAATGAAATGACCCAAGCTGACCCGTTTTAAGCTATTTTTAATTTTTTATATCTTTTTTACATAGCCCGAACCGACATGTAGGATCTGAATTTTAAGCTATGAAAGACCAGAACCGACATGTTGGACCTGTTTCTTAAGATATGTTTATATCTTTTTAACATAACCTGAACTGAACCATTTTATATGGGTCGATGTAGCCAGAAAAACAACTCCAAGGGGCTTGTTGCAGCACTGTAAAATAAAGAAAAGAAAACATAAATTTTTTTGGTACTCTCCATTAATAAGTAACCCTTTTTTTTTTTCTCCAAGTTACTTTTTTATTTACCATTCAAAAGTAAAATGGGTCGAAATAGCCATCTGTACTAGTGTTGGTTAGTTGTTGTACTGACTGCTTTTGGAACCTGTTAACACTAACAGATGACTGTGTTTACAAAATAAGCATAACCCATAATGCTTTTAAAGGATGACTCGTCCGATATGGCTAAGATTTCAAGAAAGGTTCCAACCTTGTTCGTGAAGTTCAGGACACCACCGAGAATCACCAGTTAGTTACTTTTTTTTTACAAATCTAACATTAATGCAGACCAATAATTACTAATTGCTTAAATTACATCAGGAATCCATAAAGATCCGTAAAAATACCAGATCATTTATTATGCCAATGAACATACAAATTCAGAAAATTAAATTGGTGCAACACACATACATTCTCATAGTATTGATACAAATAAGGAAGATCCATTGACATTACAAAGGAGTTGATACATTGAGCTTGCCTACTTGAGCAACACATCTAAAAAGACACGCCAACCTTATTAACTACTAGAGCAAAAATGAAAATAAAACAGCACCATAGACGTCACTATAAGTATCGTTATCGTCACTGCCTTTGAATAACTCGAGAAAAACAGATGGGGTTTGATGAAGTTGATTTCGTCTCCAATCTGCCTTTAGAATTGAGAATCAGGCCATATAATGAATACATAATAAATCTTGACTTTACCCATCCAAGCACAAGCCCCAAATAACAGTAATAACTAGCAATACACCACATTGACCACCTGCACAAACTAAAACAAACACACTTTATCATTCTTTCGAGCTTCAAACATATGAATGGCAGTAAATCACCTCACTAGTAGTCTTCCTTCAGAAATTGGTAATCAGCTCCCAAATCTTGAGTGGCTTCAGTTATGCTTTAACAAACTGACCGGAGTTCTTCCACCTTCTGTTTCTAATTGTTCTAAATTAAGAATTCTTGAAATGAGTTACAACAATTTTAGTGGGAAGTTGACAATTGATTTTTCAAAACTAAGAGATATTAATAGAATTTACTTAGCTTATAACAACTTCCATGGACGCGGAGAATCTAATGACCTGAGGTTTGTTAATTCTTTGAAAAACTGCACCAAATTAGTACTTTTAGCGCTTCATAACTCCAACTTTATAGGAGTGCTTCCGATATCAATAGGTAATCTTTCTGATCAACTCAGCAAAATAAGTTTAGCAGAAAATCAATTGTTTGGAAGCCTCCCTTCAAGTAGTAGTCTAGTTGGTTTGACCTTTTTAGATTTACAATCTAATCGTTTCAAAGGAAAGATCCCCCTACCATTGGTAAACTTCAAAAGCTACAATATCTTGGTCTAAATAGCAATTGATTTTCAGGGCCTATCCCTGATGCCATCGGGAACTTATCATTGTTGACTAAACTTTTTTTATATTCTAACAAATTAGAAGGCCATATTCCACCAAGCCTTGGGAATTGTAAACAACTTAATGGGTTAAAACTTAGAAACAATAGACTCAGTGGAAACATACCCAAACAACTTTTTCAACTTCCATCACTAAATTTTGTTTTAAGTTTCTCTCAAAATAACCTATCTGGTTCAATTCCACCAGAGATTAAAAACCTCAAGAAGTTGAGCAATCTCGATTTATCTTACAATCATTTATCAGGCAACATTACTAGCCTTAGTGAGTGCATTAGCCTTACAACGTTAAACCTAAGAGGCAACAGATTTCAAGGCGTAATACCATCTTCATTCAGTTCATTGGGAGGATTGGGGGTACTCGACATCTCTCAAAATAATTTATCAGGAAGAATTCCACAATTTTTAGACAAATGGAAATCCTTAGAGTATTTGAATCTATCCTTTAATGATTTTGAGGGTGAAGTACCAGTTGAAGGAGTGTTTGCTAATGCTAGTTTATTTTCGGTTTTGGGGAATGATGAGCTTTGTAGTGGTTTGGTTACACTTGAGTTACCTAAATGCAAGGACACGGGTAGTAAGAAAAAAAGGTTTCCTTTCTTCATATTTGTCATTGTGATTGCACCGACGTTGCTCATCGTATTATGTTGTGTGTATCTTTTGTGTAAGAAGAAACGGAATAGTCAACAATCTCAGTCATCAGGGAGTGAACAGTTCATGAAAGTTTCATACGGTCAACTTTTCAAGGCTACTGATGGCTTCTCTGGAGCAAATTTGATTGGAGAGGGTGGGTTCAGCTCTGTTTATAAAGGGATTCTCGATTCCGATGACGACAAAACTGTTGCAATTAAAGTTCTACATCTTCATACTCGAGGAGCACACAAAAGTTTTATAGCAGAATGTGAAGCTTGGTGGAATATTCGACACCGTAATCTATTGAAGATTATAACTTCATGCTCAAGTATTGATTTTCAAGGCAATGATTTTAAGGCTTTGGTTTACGAGTTTATGCCGAATGGAAGTGTACACGATTGGCTTCATTCAAGTGCAAATACATCAAATTGAACCTTCTTCAACGAATAAACATTCTTAGAGATGTTGCAAACGCACTTGATTATCTTCACAACCGCTGCCAAACAACGATTATTCACGGTGATTTGACGCCTAGCAATATTCTACTTGACGCTGATATGGTGGCTCATGTTGGAGACTTTGGTTTAGCTCGGCTACTTGGTATAGAGTTAAACCAAAATAGCTCAACTGGGGTTAAAGGAACAATTGGTTATGCGCCTCCAGGTAGTATTCCATGATGCTTATATTTACTTACACTCGGTTTGTAGATTAACTAACTGTTTTTAATTTGCAGAGCATGGTCTCGGGAGCGAGATGACAAGTATCGGAGATGTCAACAGTTTTGGAATATTATTACTAGAGGTGATGACCGGGATAAGGCCGACAGATGACATGTTCAACGATGGTCTTAGCCTTCATAAATTTGCTTACATGGCATTCCCGGATCAAGTAATCGATGTTATTGATGGTGATGCAATTGTGTTGCAAAGTTCGGAAGCGAATGCAAAGAAAGTGGAAGAATGTTTGGTTGCAACTATCAAGATTGGAGTATCATGCTCTGTGGATTCCCCACCCAAACGAAT
>LBNU01019006.1:0-11212 GCA_014162995.1 Artemisia annua
TTCAAGTTAGACTCACGTTCAGCTCCTATTTTGCGTCATCGATATCCAAATACCACTTCATGATATAATTGCTGATTAACTTATCGCGTATATATTCAGGTCCAACTTCAACACTCCTTCGTAGAATCCTTTCATCTTTTGGTATGGATACTTGATCCCACATTGTTTGTCCTTATCATCTACATGAAGAAACGGTGAAAACCTATAGCAATATTCGTTAGTGGCATGTTTAAAACTTGGGTGAGTGCGAGGCATCATAAAAGTGATAACATCGCTCCCATTTTGAAAAGTGATTTTTCCTTCAAATCTTTTGGGATTGATGGCGATTTTCCTACAAAATGGTTTGCCAACAATCACATCACCCATTTCTTTATCACGATAGGCATCCATGTCTTCTACCACTGTGAAATCTGTAATAACAACAAATCTTCCAACAAAAATAGGTACGTTAGTAAAAGCTCCAATTACATTCTTTCCTTTATATTCAACCTTCTTATTCATGATAGAATTATAAAAGGTTTTTGACATTACGTTAATTGGTAAAATAGGAAAGAAGTTTGCGCTAATTTGTTTGTATCCTATCATGCAAGGGAATTGTAAGTTGTAGGCACAACTGACATGGATTTTTCTACCGTAATCACAAAAACTAGGATACCCTTCAAATTCATCGTAATCTCTAGTGTTTATAACGTTAATACTTGGGTTATCCTTAATTTTATTTTTATTGGGTTCGTCATCTTTCACAAATTCATCATTGAATCCTAATGGCTTTTTAAGATCATTTAGTTCAATAAAGTCTCCATCATAGCATTCAAGTGATTCGTTTTGCACTAAGATTTCTCCCATATATCTAGCTTCTAGATCGAGGTCTACATTTTCTCCTAATCCTAGCATATAAACGCCTCTAATTATGCTCTTAACCGGATTTTCACATTTATAGACTAGTTTTTCATTCTCTACTTTTAATGATATTTTTCTTTTAAACACATTAATCTTAGCGTGGGCCGTAGACAAGAAAGGTCTTTCAAGGATTAAGGGAATTTTAACATTCTCGGGCATATCTAGTATTATAAAGTCTACGGGGAACACAAACTTCTCGATCCTAACTAGCACGTTTTCAGCAATCCCCTCAGGTCGTTTTACAGTTTTATCAGCCAATTCAATAAGCAGCTTAGTTGGTGCCAATTTTCCTAGTCCTACGGTAGTGAATGTCTTAATAGGCATAACACTAACACTAGCTCCTAAATCAGCTAATGCATTATTGAAAGACATGTTATTAATTGAGCAAGGTAGAGTAAAAATTCCTGGGTCTTTTTCTTTATGAGGCAAGGCTTGTAGATCGGTTGCAGAGCTCTCTTCTTTCATTGCAGCCTTGATCTCCTCTTCAATTCTTGACTTCTCTTTGAGTAGCCTCCTTACACTGATTGAAGAGTTAAAGAAATATTGGGGTTTCAAAACATTACCATTCTTCAATTATTCAGGAAAAGGTATTTTAGGCATTACTTCTTCGGTAGTGGTTATAGCTTTGACATGATCTCTTGGATTAGTTTAGTTGAGCTAGGTAGACCTCCAATTCCCCTTCCTTGAAGAACTTTGCTCATCTGACCAATTTGTTACCCTAAGTTCTTGATCGAAGCACCTTGATTCCTTGTGGTAGTTTCTGTTGAAGCTCGGATTTCCTTGATCAAGGCAATGTTCTCTTCATGTCTCTTAGCAGCATCGGCCATAATTTTCTTTAAAGTATCATCCAAAGTTTGCCTTCTCTCTTGATATGAGGGATTTCCATTGTACTTCTGATAGTATCCTGGAGCAGCTTCCCTAAACTTTCCTGAAGGTTGGAATGGTTGACCAAATTGTGTGTAGTATGCTTCTTTAAAGGTTTCACTTTCATTCTTTGTAGGGCAATCCTTGGTGTAGTGAGGACCTTGGCATTTTTTACATCCAACTTAGGGAGCATATGCTTGTTCATCTCTTTTCTTTATATCTCTACTAGTTTTGTCTAATTGAGCTTGTATAGCAGCAAACCCGTCAGAATTAGTGCTACTTCTAGATCTAGTAGAGGTTCCATTGTGCCATTTTTGAGAATGATCAGCAGCTTCTTGGATTGCTTTCCTAGCATTTGCTGCACTCATTTGTGGTACAACCCCCTTCGCATCCAAGATTTGTCTAGTAGGCATGTCCAATCCTTGATAAAATACTATTACCTCATACATTGTGGTTAGATAGTGTTGAGGACATTTTACCAACAGATCTTTGAAACGCTCTGAAGCCTGATAGCCTCCACCTTCTTAGCAGTTTTAGCAGGTGGATAATATCTTTTGAGGAATTTGCTTTTCAGTTCTTCCCATGTAGTGATTGAACCAGCTGGTTCATTTCTTAGCCACTTATTAGCAGCTTCTTTGAGTGAAATTGGGAAGATTCGAAGCATAAGTTGATCATCAAAAACTCCTTCTGTAGTGAATAAATCTGCAATCTTTAGGACCATATCCACATGTTTAATAGCATCTTCATTCTCTATCCCACTGAAAGCATTCTCTCTTAATTCCATGAGAAACTGACCCTTCAACTCAAACTTTGACTTGTCGTCAAACTTTGGCCTAGCAACTCCTGAACTGTAGTCGGATCGGGTTTTGTTCATGTATTCCTCCATAATAGTGTTTTCCGTCATTGTTTCTGTTTCTACTTCCTCTTTTTCTTGTTCAAAAAAAATCAATCTCTGAGGAACTTGAAAGGTCAAAGCTTGTTGTGTTAAAAAGCTTTTTAAGTGAATGAAAAGCTCGCTCAGGTTCTTCGTATGGTTTAATTAGGTTCTCGGTCGAACTTCTGGTCATGCACTACCTTAAATCATCACAAAAACATCCGTATGGTATGTTCNCATGTTCATTAGCATCTTCATTCTCTATCCCACTGAAAGCATTCTCTCTTAATTCCATGAGAAACTGACCCTTCAACTCAAACTTTGACTTGTCGTCAAACTTTGGCCTAGCAACTCCTGAACTGTAGTCGGATCGGGTTTTGTTCATGTATTCCTCCATAATAGTGTTTTCCGTCATTGTTTCTGTTTCTACTTCCTCTTTTTCTTGTTCAAAAAAAATCAATCTCTGAGGAACTTGAAAGGTCAAAGCTTGTTGTGTTAAAAAGCTTTTTAAGTGAATGAAAAGCTCGCTCAGGTTCTTCGTATGGTTTAATTAGGTTCTCGGTCGAACTTCTGGTCATGCACTACCTTAAATCATCACAAAAACATCCGTATGGTATGTTCAAGAAAGTGGAATATCAATAAATTAATAACGAAAACGGAATACGAAAAATAAAAGTTGCTGATATCTGCAGATGATGCGCCGTATCCTTGAATGAGGATACGCCGTATCTTATTACGTTAAAATTAAATCAGACTTTTATTTAGAAAATAGATACACCGCTTTTGAATTAGAATGTGTCGTACCTGTTAAATATCAAAAATCAGTTATATTTATAAAAATTAAATGCGCCGCATAAGCAGAAGCTAATGCGTCGTATTTTCGTTACGTTTCAAAATACAAGATTTTTGATTCAGTAGATGCGCCGTATCGATAAATCGATGCGTCGCTTCTGTTTAATTAATTCGAAAACTGTTTTTAATTTAAATATTAAATACGCTGTATCTGTAAAAACAGATGCGTCGCATGGCGATAGGGTTTCGAAAAATTCTTATTAAAAACAGAATACGCCGTATCTTGGGGAAAAGATACGTCGCACTCGAATTATTAAACGCGTTGTATTTTTATAAATTTAAAATGCAATACGCCGCATGGGCGAAACAGATGCGCCGTATCGTTTGTATCAGCACAATACAACGACAGCTCACAGCAGTAAGTACAAAACAAATTAAAGAAAAATAAAATAAAAATAAAAAGAAAATTACAGAAAATAAAAAACAAACAAAAACAGTAAATATGCAAATTATACAATGAATGCAATCTAATTAATATACAATAAGTTAGTGGTTAAAATCTAAAAACCTAATAAAAAGAAAATCTAATTAAATTACTAATCAAATTAATAGATAAATACAATTCACTCCCCAGCAGCGGCGCCAAAAACTTGATGCGCGTGATGTGTCGTTGCGGTTTAGCAGTGTTAATGTCTACTCAAGTTTTACATTTATATAGCCAACTTATCAATAACACACACACTTAACGAGCAGTGTACCCGGTCAGTTTGTATATAATGGTAAGTAGAGTGTCGATCACTAAGAGTGGAACGATTTATCTAATTAACCTAATCAGTATTTTAATAACTTAAGTAAGTTTTACAGCCTAATCTAACGCAAGGGGGTTCAGCCTGAGAGACTGGCACAGATTAGTTGAGTTAAACAGTAAATTAAACTAATGAGCATGAATCAGCGAATAGCATACACGTACACAGATAGTAATAGAAACTATAAGAAGACCTGTCCTGATAATTAAGTAGCTTGTCACTTGTTTTATTGCTAGTTTTATATGAAGTGTATGTAAGTAAATCTTTCTCATTGGCTCTAATCACATCAACGGGTCCACCCTTAATGATAACTTATGACTATCCTATTTATCCAAAGACGTTAGATTAAATAGGCGAAGAAGGGGTATGGCAGCCCAAGCAAAGCTCAGCTAGACACAGAGGTTATCAAAGCACTAATATAAGTCACCAAAGACATCATCATATAAACTTTAATTGATGGGAAAGCAATTTTAAGAGGTATGTATGATTTTCCGTAGTCACATACATATGTCCATCTCCTGATGAATTAAAGTGTACTATTAGAATAAAACAAAACTACTTAATGAATTAAATACATGCAAGACCTTCTTACAGCTCTAATATCTTCGTTTGGGGTGTGTCTTGTGTTGCTTCTTCGACTGAACTCGGCTCCTTAGGGTTATGTTGCACATAAAATTCGTCTAGGTCTTGGGGTATTTATAGTTTCTGTCTTAGGGTACGATGCGGCGCATGTAATGAGCAGATGCGGCGCATTTACTTAACTTCGCGTAGGGTCCAAGATTAATATATTCTGGAATATTCGTACACCGTCTTCAGATGCGGCATAACTTGAATCTTTATGCGGCGCATGTCCTTCAGTATCATGGATTGTATCTGGTGAAGTCTTGATAGTGATACGCCGTATGTCAGAAGTATAATGCGGCGTATCTGGAGTAGAACAAGCCTTATCTTCTTCGTTGACCAAAGTTTCATAAGCGGCGCATTCTTCAAAGTCAGGCAATGGTCTTCGAATTCATCTAAGTATGATATTGCAGCGTATCTGTTGAGAGAGATACGGCGCATCTTCTGGATTTCAGTAGACTTTTGACATCTTGCTCGTTTTGCTCCATAATTAGTCCAAAATTGCCAAGTTTCACCTGTTTCCTGTTTTTACCTGAGAATCACTAAAGTAAACATTAACGTACCGATTCTCATACATAATAAAGTAAAACAAGTCAAATAAATAGGATAAATGATGATAATAATATGTACTTATTTGAGTTCATCAACAAGACATAGTCCAAAGATAACAAATGATTCTAGAAGTACATAAAACCGTAATACAACATAAAACACAATGCTTAACAACTACAAGGTTCAAAGGCCTAGTTATGCCAAACACTCCTCAAACAAATTTTCATATGCGATCCATCTTTTTCTTAAGCTTTCCAAGGTACCTTCCATAGTACTTCCACATCCCTTTTGTTTGCTTTAGGGTGAAGTTCTTGGAGGTAATCAAGAGGGGCTAGCCTAGAGTTAGGAAGACCATCATCTTCGTTCATTGATGATTATGATGATGAAGGCGAAGGAGAACGAGGACGTTTCCCTTGAGTCTTAGAGACTCTCTTACCACTTAGAGGGACAAATATGTGAGGAATGAGGGAGTAGTCAAGGCTAATTCCCTTGTCGTTTGGTGGAATGCGTGAGATGGCTCTAAAGAGGCAGGTGAGAAGCATCCCGTATGGGAGAGCGGTTGTTCCATTCAAAGTTATATCGGCCATTCTTTTAGCCATGAAATAAGCCAAATTGAAAGGTTGTCTTGTAGAGATACTATAGGGCATGTAGCAAAAACATGTGTTAACATGATCTCTATTTTCTACGGAGCTTATGACATTAGCCCTAAGAACTTCTTCCCACTTCCTAAATTGAGGCTTAAGCTCATTGAGTTCCATTCCAAACAGGTCCTTATTTACTTCTTTTCCCGAACAATTTTTCCTAGTGTTTGTAGTTCTTACGAAAAGATGTTCACGAAGTACTTCCTTACTAACAAGAAGAGTGGCATATGCAGGATTACGATCAATGGAGTCAAGACTTGTAAGAGGCCAATTGTCCGTATAGAGGTACGTACCATTGTTCGGGATACCAAAGATTTGAGCAAATTGTCTTAAAGGTATGGTATTTTGATGTTGGTTGATAGTGAAGACCAAGGATATTTGACCATACTCATCACTAGAAAGAGATACGGTAGCATAGAATTCTAGAATGAACCTAGGACAAATTTGTTCCACTAGGCCAAAAATGACCTTTCGTCACACATGGTCGTTTTTTAACGGTCACACGGTGACATTTTTACGTGACTAAATGTACCAGCCTTAAATAAATAGCCACACTTGATCCGACTTGTGTGACCATTTCGTAAAATATTTGTCACGCATTTGTGTATATATGTGACTAGAGGGTAACTGGTAAATATTTTTTTGACATTTTAGTCACTTTTAATTCGGGACGTGTGACCGATACAAATCAGCTCGAAACATTAGTCACACTATAGATATACATATGTGACAAATATATGTCACACAATTGAGCAGTGTGACCAAAAAAGATATATGGTCACACGAAGTACTTTTGTATGTGGCTAAGTTATATAGTCAAGTTTGTCACACATTATATAAACGTGACTGCTATTCTTTGCTGAATAGTTAGCCACATATGAATTTGAAATGTGTGACAACTAAAAATTTAGTTTGAAGCGTTAGTAACGAAATGCATTTAAGAGTGACAAATATATGTCACACACTTGAAGAGTGTGACTAAATGTCATATATGGCCACACAAAACCATACAAACATGATTAAGTGTAACGAANAAGTACTTCCTTACTAACAAGAAGAGTGGCATATGCAGGATTACGATCAATGGAGTCAAGACTTGTAAGAGGCCAATTGTCCGTATAGAGACACGTACCATTATTCGGGATCCAAGGATTTGAGCAAATTGTCTTAAAGGCACGGTATTTTGATGTTGGTTGATAGTGAAGACTAGGGATATTTGACCATACTCATCACTAGAAAGAGATACGGTAGCATATAATTCTAGAATGAACCTAGGACAAATTTGTTCATCAATGTCTTGAAGTCAATCGAAGTTGATAGTGGCTAGGTCTTGGCGAATGGATGTTCCTTCTAGGAAGGATGGATCAATGGTTATACCTTCATGAACATAGCGTTTTTCTAAACCCCTAAAGATTTTGACTTGATTGGGAGTAAGATCTTTGGTCATATGGTGTTTAGGTAGATACTTAAGGGTGTCCTTATGATCGGAGAATGTTGCGGGAGACATGTTGGTTCCTAGAAACAAAAGAATCACATTTTAGACAATTTAAGATTTATTGTTCTAGTGCGTGCCTATATGACAACAAAGTGGAGGTATGGATATCTCAACTCGTTTTTATGCTCTAAAGGTTTTAGGTATGCAAATTTTCTTATAAAACATGAGATAATCCAAACGCCTCTAATTTAATGTGACTTCAATTGAATGTACCTGAAATTGCATATTGGTTATGCATTCCCTTTAGCATTCAAGAGATATAATGCAAATGGTGTTTTCCTAACGTTTTTCATTTGTGTTAACAATGTGAGGAAATATTTTGTCCTAATTGTGAGAAGTGATTTTTCAAAAAATCTTATATGGGGTGTTTGGTAAATTATGATATTGTTTAACAAGATGCAATTCCTAACTAAGGAAAAACATAATTTGTTTTGTTTACAACCAAGGTTTAACATGGTTTTACAAATTTATGCATAAACCCCAAGATTTTAGTTTTTGTGAGTGATTGGAAATCCTAAACTTAGATCATGAATACAATTATGTAAAGAATACTTACAATGTTGATTGAGATGGAGGATGTTTGAAGGAGAGCCCTAATTTTCGTGCGAGGTGATGTTTTAGACGTGAATAGTAACTGTGAGTGGATTTTTAGTTGTGGGTTAGGGAGTGTTTGATTTAAAATTAAAAGGAAAACAATCTACAGGTTCGGTGGACCAGGCGGAACCAAAATGAGGGTTCCGCCAGTTCAACAGAGGAAAAAAAAATAAAAAGATTTGTTTTGATAATTCTAACGTTTAAAACTACAAAGTATGTTCCATAAGTTCTATTCCGAGTCTAAGAAGATTACATGGTTCTCGTTTAAGAGGTTACGTGAGAATATCGACAATGTTGTCTTAGAAGGATACTTTCTCGATAGAGATGTTTCCCTTTTTGACCATTATCATGATGGAAATGGTAACGGATTACTAAATGTCTAGTGCGAGTATGTTGAACTGGATTCTCATTAAAAATGAAGATGTCGCCAAGTGGAATTATGTAGTTGACAAGAGCTTCCTTAATCCAACGGAGCTTGTTGACATGCTTTTCCGGCCAATACTCATTCAGTTTCAGTTGTTGAGATAGCGAGAGCCTTATGTTTCTTAGAGAATCATGAGGTGAGAAAGTGTTCAACAAAAGTGCAAGTACCACTTGTGCTTTTTCTATCAACTTAGTCACCGACATGGTCCGAGTTGGCATACACTATGGTTTCTACTCCCATTCCTTTGGGATGCCATAATCCAGGGTGTGTCATACCTTTGATGTATCTAAACAATCGCTTCAGGATGGATTGTTTTAGGATCTTCTTGAAAACGAGCATATAGACAAGTACTAATCGTAATGTCGGACCTACTAGTCATGAGATCAAGTAGACTTCCAATCATTTCTCTACGTTTAGTGTTATCTACGGATTCACTTATTTCATTCTTGGTAAGTTAAAGGAAACTTAATTCATTGTATACTTATGAAGAACTAGGAATGTCTTAAGTGATTATACCTTGCTTTTGGAGCTTGCTTAAGACCTTAAAGAGCTTTTATAGGTTATACCCTTGTGTTATTAGCCTAGCTTTGTTTCTTGACACTACATTATCTTTATCTATTTAGAAAGGTCCATTTTGTTCCAATAATTGTTTGAATCTTTGGTTAAGGAGATAATGTCCAAAGATCATTTTTATCAAATTTGTTATAATCCTAATTATGACCCATGATTCATGTTTTATGAATTTGTCTATATTATTCGATTCAACGGTTGACACAAGACAAAAGACGTTACTTACATTTTGAATTTTTGTTCTTAATGTTCTTTCATTAATGATTCTTATGACACTATCTAATGGATGACTCTTAGATTGACAATTTTTAATAGTTCATCTTCCTTGTCATTATCCAAGTATTCTTTTCTTTACCACTATTTGACTTTCGACTAAGTCATCATCTACCAAAGGTGATGTCTTAGAGGGAGGTGGACTTTCGTCGAATGTTACGTTCAACGATTCCTTGATTATTTTAGATTATGTAACACCCCCCTCAAAAAAATGGGTCGCAGCGGAAGAATATATGTCACTGGGGTAGTACTAAATCGGTATCACAACACAAGGGACAAAGAACGGTTTTACCTCAGCCGTTTAATAGAAATTTCATATTCAAAAGGATTTCATTTACAGCATTCAAAAAACAGTGTGTAAGTATAAGCCCATAAAAGAAATAAAGCGGTCCCAAATACATCAGAGTCATCTATGACCATGCCATGCCATGCCAAAAGCCTCCACAACTAGCAAAGACTCACCCCTGTGGTTGAACAAATAAGTAAAACCGTACACCTTCTGTCAGCCAAATAGCAACTCGCCAACACACCCTACTGTTAGAAAGTGGGTCTCGACCACCAAGAAAACACAACCAAGACGAAATCGAAAATTTGCCATTAAGCCAACACTTAATCAGACCTTAACAAAATAAGATAATAGTATTATGCCAAAGTGGAGTTAAGCACTTTCAATCCATGAGAAAATATAGTTTTTTTTTGTTTGTAATTTATTTATTTTGACACACATCAACAACAAAATTTAGTCATAAACATGTCAGTGTTGATCAATCAAAACAAACTTTAAACTTGTGAAATTAATGAAAACCCCAATACATCAAGAAATTACAAAGTAATAAGAAATTAATAGAACCCTTACAAGGTTAAGTGAGTGATTCGATTGCAAGGTGAAGACCAAACAAATTACAACTCGATTACGAATCTATCCAATCTGAACCCACTCGAGGACCACAGCCACATCTTCAAGCAAACCTTAAGAGATCTTGTTCTTGTGATAATTTGCAAGTGAGATTTGTGTGGTGTGTCCTCTTGTGGCTTTGAAAGAGTTAAAAAGGGAAGAAAAAAGAGAGGCTTGACCATGCTTTCCTTCATTGAGTTTTGTGAGAAGCTTGTTTAAGCTAACATCATTCTCCTTTGTAAATCCTTAGGTGAACCCGTGACTCTTCTTTGGATAGTAGAGAAAGTGATCTATGATAGATCTGTAGCTGTGATTTTGGGAAGAGATAAAAGAGGAAGAAGAAAGCGATGTAACATAAGTGTGTGTGATGAGAAGACGAAAAATGTTACTGGTATTTAGGGGTCGGTTTAGTCCGTAATGCGTATGTTTCTTGGTTTGGATTTCAAAAAGTCGTTCCTTGTTCTCATTTTAGGTACTTTTTGAAGGAAGAATCACAAAAGAATCATTTTCGGGAGTTTTCGAGTGACAAAAGGTGCGGAAAACAACAAAAATCAAAAGACCTTGAAGATTACGTGGAAGTGACGCCAGTCACCAACTCTACAAGGTGACGCGTCAGGAACAAGTGAAGTCCAGAATTGGGGAAAAATACTCGTGACGGGCCAAGCAGTTCGTAGATGCCAATTTGGTGACGCCGTCAAACCAAGCCTCAGAATCCTGGCAACCAAATTATGACCACGTCAAGGAGCCGTCAGAAAACCCTAATCGCCAAAGCTGACACGTCAACCGTATTGGGCTGACGCGTCAGCCCGCGTTTTTATTATGAAGTATGACGAACGGATTTTCTTATTTATATAACCTAGTGAACTAGAGTCTGACTTTTGGAGTGGAGAACTTTAGGGTTATAACCTAGT
>LBNU01019008.1:3680-30271 GCA_014162995.1 Artemisia annua
TTATTATTATTATTATTATTATTATTATTATTATTATTATTATTATTATTATTATTATTATTATTATTATTATTATTATTATTATTATTATTATTAAATTTTATTTATTTATTTAATTATTTTATTTTTTATTTATTGATTTATTATTATTCTAACTATAATAAATATTATTATTATAACTATTCGCACTATTATTATTATTATTATTATTTTACAAAGGTAAAATAGATTAAATAAAGTGAAAAGTTATTTACAAGAGATAGCACAAGAGAATGAAAATGGTAAACAACCCCTACCAAAACCATTTTTGCCTAGAAACAAAAAGGCTAACAGATTTGGACAACCCCAAGTCTATAACAAAAAGCTACAAATGACTAAAAAAAACTACATGACATAAAACTGAATAGCCAATTAAAGCAACCCCCTAACACAGTCCAAGCATAAAAGAAGCTTGATCTAAAGCCATACCCATACTCTGAATACATGGACATTTACAAAGGGACCAACCAATGTAATGCCAAACATCACCATATGTGTATAGCTCATAGAAAGCTGAAATGCTATGACTGAGAAAAGAGAAGTTACCATACAGAAAGATACCAATGCAGCATAGACCCATCCAGAACTATCCATATCAAATTCCAAGCATCTTGACGCATACTGATCTTGGGATATGGTGAATCTTCAAAACATCCCAAACATTCAATATCAACTTCCAAACTGTTTGACTTAAAACAGTCTTGAAACATAGTGAGCAACAAGTAGTAGATCACCCAAACCACCCAATACAACAAATCAGCAAAACCAAAACCAGTTGCACATAACAGATCTGCAACATATATAACATTGAGAACTCCACAGCATTCCAAATAAACCTCAAGTAACTGATGTAGTCATGATCAAAACACCAGCTCAAAACCATCTAATGCAGCATTGAAAAACAGGGTGATTCATCAAGAAGTAACATCACCCATGATACCTGTCTCGTTAAAAAACCTTGCCAACAAAAAACCCAGCGGGAAAAATTTGAACAAGGAAAAAGAGTACAGGTAATGAAAACACCATTAGTCAAAGAAAATGCAAGCTTAACAACCGTAAAAACATCAGTCCAAACCAGCATATGCAAATTCAGAACATGAGCATTTTCATAACCAAACCAGAAAACCAGCGCCGAAGTTAAAGAAACAACTCTATAGTGCATAGTAATCTGATCTATACTCCTCAAATACAGGTTATATGATGCCAAAACCAGATTAGTGCACCAATTATCCAGACAAAATAACCATCTGATCCAGTAAAGAAAAGCGGCATCGTCATCACAGTCAAATATAGTGTTGCATACCCAAAAACCAGTGCACCTATTAGCCATCCAGTAACCCATGAAACTCCAGGTTATATGATGCCAAATCCAGGTCATTGCACCAAAGCTCAATACCAAAACAAAAAACAAGAGGCCAGCGCAGAATTTAAGGCTAAAATCTGTAGTGCATAACCTACTTACCTTCAACCATCCAATCAGCAGGTCAGCGCAGAATTCTACTTCAAATCTGTAGTGCATAGCCAATTGCATAATAACCACCAAACACCCAAAATAGTGCACCAAAACAGATTATCAAACCATGAAAACCTGCAAGTGACTGAGATAACATCGCCCTATCAAAAATGCGATTGCAACTCCAAAAACCAGTGCCCAAGCAAAAGCAGGAGACCCAAATTACTTGAAGATTAAATGCCCTGCAATATTTCAAATAAAATGCTACATTTGCAAAAAGGCAGTTAGTATCAAAGTTGCATACATAATGCCAACCATCCTGTTTAAACCCCCACTTCAGTACATGACTCAATACGAAAAAAACATGGTGAAACTGCCACTTCTGCACATGATTCAATACAATCATATACAGGACAAGTCCACACACAGTTTTAAGTAATACCATCAGCAAAACCATTTTGATCCATACTACCACCACCATTAATGCCTTTGACGGGAATTTTCCAAATATTGGCAGCCTTTACAACCTCACGAGAATACTCAATTCTCAGACCCATCAACTTATGTCTCACAATATCCACAATGATTCTGAAAACCATCTCCTCAGTCCTAAAATTATTTTGAAAGATTTGACCGTTTCTTTCTTGCCAAATGTAGTAAACCGCAGCTCCAAATACTAACCGTTGAATAACACCCCAAATAGAATTGTTAGCAGGTTTGATAGAAATTCCCGATACAATCTCAGCCCATATATAATAAATCATCAAGTTTACATAATGGCTTAAGGTTGTCCCAAACAGCCCTAGAAAAATTACAATTAAAGAACAAATAGCTATGAGTCTCATCAACAGAATTGCATAATGGGCAAAGAGTACTAGAGATGTTAAACCACCTGGAAATTCTATCCATAGTTTTAAGACGCCCCTTCATAGCCATCCAAAGCACAAACGCGTGCCTTGGAATACACTAAGAAAACCAAACTTGCTTATGCCACAACACCTTAGGACAATCAACTCTCATCGCTTTCCAGGCCTCCTTAACACAAAAATCCGCTTCCTTATTCTTCTTATTGACCCATATAAGCTTATCATTACAATCATTAGTCAAAATAGGAACCGGGACCCTCAAAATCTCACCAAACAGGTCACTCCACTCAGAAGGCCATTTCCATCCATTCATGTCAATCAAATCAGCTACTTTATCGTTTACATCAAACCCCTGCTCAGTGATAAAGCTATGGGTGATGAGCTTACACAAAGGGTCGTTTGTGTGCCATTTATCGAACCAAACAGAGCATATTCTACCATTACCCAACTTATACGCAACAAAACTACGAATTTTGTCCCTAAGATTCAAAATCTGATTTCAACTCCAAGAACCATTAATACAACTGATATTGTGCCAAATATTTCTATCCTTGATCCTAGAAACATGCACCCACTTAACCCATAGCGAATCCTTTTTACTAATAACGTTCCAAAGATGTTTGGTCATAAGCACCTCATTCATAAGTCTAAGATGTTTAAGACCAAGACCACCTTGGTTTTTTGGGCTTGCAAATATCTTTCCATGAAACACAGGCAATTCCACTCCCGTCACCTCCACTAGACCATAAAAACTTTTTAAGCACTTTATCAATACTATCACACACATGAGCCGGCAGAATGAACATGGAAGCCCAATAAACATGAAGCGAACTAAGTACTGAAGCAATAAGTTGAAGCCTACCCGCAAACGACAAAGTTTTATTTCTCCAATCATGAATTCTGTTCTTAACCATTTCTATCAAGACTCTACAATCAATGTTACAAGTTATCCTACCCGTTAAAGGGATGCTAAATATTTCATGGGAAACTCACCAATACTAAACGGCATAGCAAGTATGATGCGTGGTTTTGCGACCTTACAACAGGTTTTACCTCTCGAGGGATCTCAAGAGGCTTACAACCCCACCAGGCAGTGTACCTGACCGATGTAGTATAGTGTAGTGGTAAGTACGGGGGATTGATCGTTCTCTCACAGGGAATAGTGTTCGTTAGGTAAGAAAAACTACTCTAATAGGTCTAAGGGTGAAGGATGATTATTTTTGTATTTTTATATTTTTTAGAAAGCAAGTAAAATCTCGGGTTTGAAGGAGTGGGCGGAATTAGTTGCTAGTCAACTAACCCAAAAGTTACTATTGCAAATAAAATAAAATAACTAAAGCTAATTGGTTCTGAAACTTAAATGGAGACAAACGTGTTTACTTAGATTTCCTTACTCCCTAACTATCTTTTACCGGTTAATTAGTGTGTATATTAATTGCGTGGATGATGGGTGTATTCCTTAATACCATTCGTGGGGTGGCGTACGTACTTCCCCAACTCTATAAGCTCTTATCTCCTCCTACAACGATACGTAAAGCACCCAATCATAGGGATTGTAAACAGTGGCTTATGCATTAAATACTACCATAATAACCTAGTACGTTTTGGTTCATGTTTCTTAAGACGTTCAAGCATGTTACCGTATTGGAGGTTAGCCAGTTTTCTTAAGCCTAACATCGACGTGCATTCATCCAAAACAATTAATAACACACCAACAACCAATAATCAATAGTTGGGTTTCATTAGATCTAAGCAAACACAAGATAAATCTAGCCTAGCATGTTAATTGAAAGACAAGCATAAGATATAATTAACCAACACATAGACATATTGATTAATTTAAGTGAAGACTTATCTTTAATTGAACATGGAAGAGTCAAGGGTGAAAAACCCTTGAAAATACAGCCAAATTCGTCTTAGGGTTTATTCCCAAAGATGCACCAAAAGTTCCACCCTTATGAATGAAAAATAGAAAAGTATATATAGATTTTACATTCTGACGGCGTCAGGTTATGGGTTCTGACGCCGTCAGCTCGCTGCCATTAGGGTTCTCGGATGGCCTAGATCTACTTCTGACGCCGTCACTTGTAAACTTGCTCTGGGCCGTCACTCTTTAGCATTACACCTGACGGCCTACTTCCTCTAACACCTGACGCCGTCAGGTGTAAACATCTCAATTCTTGCTTAGGGCGTCTGGTATAGTCTGAATCCACTCCTTTGTCTTGGTTGGCTGACGGCGTCACCTTGTGACTCTGACGCCGTCAGGTAGCATTTCCAGCATTCTTTTGAGACTTTGCCGTTTTCTTCACTTTATGCTCCAAAAACGTCCAAATTGATGTGTTTTCCAGAATTCTTCTCAAAAGTACCTAAAATGACAAAAGGAACGATTTAGGGTAATATTTGATCACATTAACGCCGAATTAGGGCTTAAATAACCCCCTAAAACGGGTACACTTTTCGCTTCATCAAATACCCTTACACTTTAGATTTGCTTGTCCTCAAGCAAATAGGCTTTTATTCCAATCAAAATATGAGTTAGGGGTCATTTAACACGAATATAAAAGTAATTACAACAAATAGTTACTCGACCCTAATCATAATAAGCACGGAAATCATACACTAGAACCTCACAAATAGTGCTTGGATACGCTCATCTCTCAGGTGTCATAGAATTATATCTCATAAATGAAAATAAACAATATCACTCACTACCTGTCATAGCAAATAGATTACCATAGGCTTGGGAGAGGATCAATTACTCCTCCACTAGGCGTAAGCACCTAAGATAAACTATCAAAGAGGGCTTTCCAAAGGGTTGTAACGTAAGGTGTAGGGATATGATAAACACGGTTTGGTTGGAATAAAGGGTATTTTACTGGTGGCAAGTTAAGTATCATGATCAAATACATGTACTATACAATGTTGCTAAGCCAAGACTAGACTCAACTTAAGCTAAAAATGAAATAACAAAAACATAAACAAACATAAAAGAAACGGGATGGTAGTCCGTATGTTTTTTCTACTTTTCTTTTTCTCATTTTTTTTGTATTTTTCTTGATTTTTCGGTGTTTTTTTTTTATTATTATTATTTTTTTTATTTTTTTTTATTTTTATTTTTTGCATACACTCTTGTCCTACCATCCAAAATTATACATCATAGGGGCCTCGGTTCTCCCCTTACACTTGAACTTTTACATACTTTACAAATAACTAATCTAATGACTCGAATTAAGATAATCGAAAAACTTGGAGTACTTTTTAAAATATTTAGCACATATGGGGGTAATAATGATGTTCTTCCCCATTACTCCATTAAACTAGTACTTTACCCATGAGTCCCAATCGTCCCAAAACAATATGTACAAGATATGACTCGACTTAGCAACCATGTAATCAATTAGATAATTAACAAAGGGTTTAACACAAATGTTGTCACAATAATGCACTAAAGATGAGTGCATACAAGGTGGGCTAAGGCGATTTGGGTGTACATTTAAGTGGGGTGTAACAAATTCTCACTTTGAGTAAGATGCTCA
Source organism: Artemisia annua (assembly GCA_014162995.1). NCBI lineage: Eukaryota > Viridiplantae > Streptophyta > Magnoliopsida > Asterales > Asteraceae > Artemisia > Artemisia annua. The sequence continues at coordinate 9,575 of LBNU01019008.1, forward strand.
AAGGTCGAAACGAAAAGATAGGCTCTGAGGGGTGTACTAGGGGTATCGTGTACCAAAAATGGCTACAACGCAAAGGTGTGGGAGAATTACTTGACCAATGTAGCCAATGTAATTATAACAAAAATACGGGTGTAAAAACAAGGGGTTAATCCTAATGCCTCTTATCATATAGTAGATCTAACTACACGAATGTAGTCTCACTTGTGGATTTGAGATGGTCCTAACGCAAGTTCTAGAATCTAAGTGCTACCGGTACACACATAATAGCATAAATGCTTTTCCTACCAATTCTAGGAGCGTACCTCACATATTTGGGTGGAAAATTTTTTAGTGGTACGGTTTTTGTGCTAGTCATATAATTTCCTATCCATGAGACGCTTATTAGGACCAAAGTTTCACTTCTAAATGTTGTAAAAAATTTTAAATTGGTGCTAAAATTGCCCTAACAAATATTTCTCTCGGTTTTATTACAAATTTACCATCAAACAAACAAAAATCAAGCGCAAAAGCATTCTCTAAAGTGTCTTCATTTACCCCCTTACACTTAAACCGAACATTCATTTACCCCCCCTTACACTTAAACCAAACATTGTCCCCAATGTTCACATAAAAGATGTAAAAGTAAATAAAATGAAAGAATGAAACAAAGTACTCCCCTGATTCGTTTGATGTGGATAGTGAGGTAACATGGTTAGATCTTCTTCCAAGAAAGATGAACGCTCAAAGCTTCCCTTCCGAAATATAAATCATCTTCTTGTCCAAAATAACCTGTTAACCTGAAAAACAATAAAGGCCAACCTCGCATAAAATCGGCGGTATAATCTATAACAGGATATAATGCTTGTGGAATGAATGTTTTTGCAGAATTCCTGGAGATTATAAGTTAGAGAATTAACAAAAAAATTTATGATTCCGGAAGAAAAACAAAACTTTCAAAAATTTCAGAAAATTACTGCCTGACGCCGTCAGGTTGTAATGCCTGACGCCGTCAGAAATGATCTGACAAAATTCTCATGTTAAGTTTTCGGAAAATTTCTGGAAAAACTATACCTTACTTCCTAGAATTCCTGCAAAAGTATCATTATGACTCGATACAAGCATTTGACGCAAACAAGTACTAATATGTATGTTAATTTACATTGTTATGATTCATGTTCATTTGTTCTTATAAACCGATTTAGATTTCCCTTACACTTATCTTTTGCAAAATACCTTTATATGTAGTTAAGACGAAGTTAAAAACAAAATAAAGCATTTTCACAATTTAGTTTGAAGCATGAATCAATAACAAGAAAAATAAACTACATACGGAAACAAATAAAATCAAACAAACACAAAAATAAACACACAAAGCTTGGGTTGCCTCCTAAGAAGCGCTTTTCTTTATTAACGAGTCTTGTAGCTAGACTCAAAGTCACGGGGTCTACGTTACTTCATCGATGGTCGCGGTCTCTAGGTCACCCTTAACAAATGCCTCAAATTCCGGATCCGATTGCAAATACCCTTTGTAAAGGCTCATCACCTTTTTCCCAATTGCCCCTACAACCTTATCGGCAACCTCTTTGTCGACCTTATACTTAGGCCCGAGGGTCAAGCAGTCCTTATAGTAGAGGCTCCATTTTTCCCACACATAATCCATGCCCTTTCTCTTGTCTTCTTCATTAATATCCTCGGTTGCACCAATGTAATTTTGTCTAACCGAGGCACAAATCGAAGTTCTTTCATCTTAGTAGGCATTCTATATGTAATCCTATCGGTCTCATTAGAAAATTGAATTGTCCCCTTCGACTCATCGTAGCTCAACTTGGACTCCTCTATGAAAGGCTTACCTAATACGACATGGGATAAGCTACAGTCTATAACACTTGCCAGATCTTCAACAATCATGAAGTCAGTGACATACGTAAAATTCCCAACTAAGACATGTAAATCTCTAACCCTCCCAGTAAAATTACAAACTCCACCGGGGTAGTTGGGGTCTTTCCTAGGTTTAAGCCTCTTATTCACTATATCATTGTAGACACTCGAAGACATGACGTTGATTAGGGATTCGAAATTAATGNCATACATACGGAAACAAATAAAATCAAACAAACACAAAAATAAACACACAAAGCTTGGGTTGCCTCCTAAGAAGCGCTTTTCTTTATTAACGAGTCTTGTAGCTAGACTCAAAGTCACGGGGTCTACGTTACTTCATCGATGGTCGCGGTCTCTAGGTCACCCTTAACAAATGCCTCAAATTCCGGATCCGATTGCAAATACCCTTTGTAAAGGCTCATCACCTTTTTCCCAATTGCCCCTACAACCTTATCGGCAACCTCTTTGTCGACCTTATACTTAGGCCCGAGGGTCAAGCAGTCCTTATAGTAGAGGCTCCATTTTTCCCACACATAATCCATGCCCTTTCTCTTGTCTTCTTCATTAATATCCTCGGTTGCACCAATGTAATTTTGTCTAACCGAGGCACAAATCGAAGTTCTTTCATCTTAGTAGGCATTCTATATGTAATCCTATCGGTCTCATTAGAAAATTGAATTGTCCCCTTCGACTCATCGTAGCTCAACTTGGACTCCTCTATGAAAGGCTTACCTAATACGACATGGGATAAGCTACAGTCTATAACACTTGCCAGATCTTCAACAATCATGAAGTCAGTGACATACGTAAAATTCCCAACTAAGACATGTAAATCTCTAACCCTCCCAGTAAAATTACAAACTCCACCGGGGTAGTTGGGGTCTTTCCTAGGTTTAAGCCTCTTATTCACTATATCATTGTAGACACTCGAAGACATGACGTTGATTAGGGATTCGAAATTAATGTAAGCTTGATCAACGTATTTCTACCCTATCATGCATGGTATCTTAACGTTCTTAGGGTCACCTCTTTTTATCTTCGGATCAATTTTAGCGAAGGGAGAGCGAGGGTTAGCGATTATGNACTAAGACATGTAAATCTCTAACCCTCCCAGTAAAATTACAAACTCCACCGGGGTAGTTGGGGTCTTTCCTAGGTTTAAGCCTCTTATTCACTATATCATTGTAGACACTCGAAGACATGACGTTGATTAGGGATTCGAAATTAATGTAAGCTTGATCAACGTATTTCTACCCTATCATGCATGGTATCTTAACGTTCTTAGGGTCACCTCTTTTTATCTTCGGATCAATTTTAGCGAAGGGAGAGCGAGGGTTAGCGATTATGTTATGGTAATAGGCGATCTTTTCCTTAGTGGGATAAAGATTAAAGTATTCATCACCTACTCTCTCGTCCCCCCCATCCTCTAAACTTCCGGAGTTCTTAGGGTTATCATATTCTAAGTCCTTGCATGCGCATGCGGCGCCTGCTAAGTCATTAAGTGCATGATCTAATTGAGCATCTATCAAACTATTAAGCTCTCTAAGCTCCCTAACTTCACTTTCAATTTGGTATCACAATGACGCTACTTCGTCGGGTGTGAGGGGTGGATTCGCGTTTTCCATAATGGCCAACGGAATAAATAATGGACAAGTTACTACGAACAAAAACACAAAGAAAATAGATAGACTAAAGAAATTCTAGAAATATAAAATAAAAATCTCACTAGAAAGGAATCTAGTGAGTAGACCTCATAAAATAAAAATTCTACCTAAACAATAATTATTCCCCGGCAGTGGCGCCAAAAACTTGATGCGTGGTTTTGCGACCTTACAATAGGTTTTACCTCTCGAGGGATCTCAAGAGGCTTACAACCCCACCATGCAGTGTACCTGACCGATGTAGTATAATGTAGTGGTAAGTACGGGGGATTGATCGTTCTCTCACAGGGAATAGTGTTTGTTAGGTAAGAAAAACTACTCTAATAGGTCTAAGGGTGAAGGATGATTATTTTTGTATTTTTATATTTTTTTAGAAAGCAAGTAAAATCTCGGGTTTGAAGGAGTGGGCGGAATTAGTTGCTAGTCAACTAACCAAAAGCTACTATTGCAAAATAAAATAAAATAACTAAAGCTAATTGGTTGTGAAACTTATATGGAGACAAACGTGTTTACTTAGATTTCCTTACTCCCTAACTATCTTTTACCGGTTAATTAGTGTGTATATTAATTGCGTGGATGACGGGTGTATTCCTTAATACCATTCGTGGGGTGGCGTACGTACTTCCCCAACTCTATAAGCTCTTATCTCCTCCTACAACGATGCGTAAAGCACCCAATCATAGGGATTGTAAACAGTGGCTTATGCATTAAATACTACCATAATAACCTAGTACGCATTGGTTCATGTTTCTTAAGACGTTCAAACATGTTACCGTATAGGAGGTTAGCCAGTTTTCTTAAGCCTTACATCGATGTGCATTCATCCAAAACAATTAATAACACACCAACAACCAATAATCAATAGTTAGGTTTCATTAGATCTAAGCAAACACAAGATAAATCTAGCCTAGCATGTTAATTGAAAGACAAGCATAAGATATAATTAACCAACACATAGACATATTGATTAATTTAAGTGAAGACTTATCTTTAATTGAACATGGAAGAGTCAAGGGTGAAAAACCCTTGAAAATACAGCCAAATTCCTCTTAGGGTTTATTCCCAAAGATGCACCAAAAGTTCCACCCTTATGAATGAAAAATAGAAAAGTATATATAGATTTTACATTCTGACGGCGTCAGGTTATGGGTTCTAACGCCGTCAGCTCGCCGCCATTAGGGTTCTCGGATGGCCTAGATCTACTTCTAACGCCGTCACTTGTAAACTTGCTCTGGGCCGTCACTCTTTAGCATTACACCTGACGACCTACTTCCTCTAACACCTGACGCTGTCAGGTGTAAACATCTCAATTCTTGCTTACGGCGTCTGGTATAGTCTGAATCCGCTCCTTTGTCTTGGTTGGCTGACGGCGTCACCTTGTGACTCTGACGCTGTCAGGTAGCATTTCCAGCATTCTTTTGAGACTTTGCCGTTTTCTTCACTTTATGCTCCAAAAACGTCCAAATTGATGTGTTTTCCAGAATTCTTCTCAAAAGTACCTAAAATGACAAAAGGAAAGATTTAGGGTAATATTTGATCACATTAACACCGAATTAGGGCTTAAATGACCCCCTAAAACGGGTACACTTTTCGCTTCATCAAAGTAAAATCCTAGATTTAACTGCCTCAGGAACATTCCCAAAAAAGGCTGAACTTTTATCAAGACTAGGGTATAAACCAGCGGTCATGGCAAACTCATCTAAAGCCCTTCTTAAAATACATGCAGAATTCTCATCACCATGGCATAACAATAATAGATCATCCGCAAAACATAAATGGGTCAACAACAGCTTCTTACAACCCCAATGATTGCGAAATCTATTATCTTTCCTAATATGCCGTTTCACCATTAAGTTAAAAGTTTCCATGACAATTGTAAAGAGGTAAGGCGACATAGGGTCACCCTGCCTCAACCCCCGGTTACTCTTAAAAAACCCATGCATTTCCCCATTAATACAAATAGAAAAAGAAGTAGAAGTGAGACATACCATGATCCAGTGAACCATTGACTTGTGAAAACCAAACCGAATCAGGATTGTCTTCAAGAAGTCCTAATTTACGGTATCATATGCCTTTTGGATATCCACCTTGAATGTACATTTTCTAATCTTACCTTTCGAGTTGTAATCCTTCATAAATTCCTGAGCCAAGAGGATATTGTCACTGATTTGTCTTCCCGGAATGAACGCACACTGGTTGCTATCAATCAAGTCACATAATCCTTCTTTGAGTCTATTAGTAATAACCTTACTGATACATTTGTAGATTACATTACCACATGAAATGGGTCTATAATCTGAAACCTTCAAAGGAACCTGAATTTCGGGAATGAGAGAAATAAAGTTGGCGTTGAATTCTCCAAGCATCTTACCAGAACTAAAGAACTCTTTAACCACTGCACAGACATCACTCCCAACAATACTCCAAGCCACTTTAAAAAACTTAGAAGTAAATCCATCCGGCCCAGCAGTTTTATCATCATCAATACTAAACATTGCCTCTTTAATTTCAATGTCCGTAACAGCTCTAACCATATTATCAGCAATCATTGGATCAAGTTGCTTGGTAAGCAATTCATCACAGTCATCAATAGGGAACACTTCATCTTCAATCCCCAAAAAATTCTGAAAATGTTCAACAAAGCACCCCGGAACATCATCACCATAATACTTGTTACCCTACTCATCTTGAAAAACCCGAATTCTGCTTTTATTAACCTTACTCTTAAGCACATTATGAAAGTAAGACGTATTCTAATCACCATCTTTTAACCATTGAACCTTAGTTTTTTGCCTCAATAAACTCTCCTCATCCCTAATAGCGTCCTTATACACCTTACCATAAATAATCTCCTCTTCTCTAAGAGTACTATTATTTGGCTCTTTGTCTAAATTTTGTTGCTCCCTTTTAAGCTCATCCCTTAAAACTTTAACCTTATTAAAAACATTCCCATTAACCCTATTCATATTTCTCAAATGCCGCTTCATATTCTTTAATCTTTTGGCCAAAATGAACATACGAAAACCATTAACATCAATACCCCAGTTCTTTCTAACAGTTGGAATAAAAGTATCCTTATCCGCAAGAAAATTAGCAAACCGAAATGAACTAGGCTTAGAAATATTAGCTAAAGGATACACTAGAATAACAGGGCAATGGTCTGAGGTTACAAAGGGTAAAAACTCAGCAAAACAGCTCTGATAAGAGGAAATTAAGCTGCAATTACCCAAAGCTCTATCTAATTTTTTTAAAATGCCATTATCAGGATTGTGGCGCTTTTGAATCCAAGTATAAAACATACCTTTTCTAGCAATATCTTCAAGTTCCAACAACTCCAAACAGTTCCTGAAATCTTCCACATCTTTGTCTTTAACATCATTCAAATCAGAGCAATCATCAATATTTAACGCCACATTAAAATCACCCAAGATAATCCACGGCTCACCCTTGACAAGCTTGCTGTGTTCAACAAAATTTTCCCATAAAGACTTTCTTTCCCCATTGAAATTTTTTCCATAGACAAAATAAACAAACTGTTTATTATGATCATGAACAAAATTGATTTCAAAATGCATAATTTGATCAAAGTGAGAGATCAAATTAGCACCTATAACGTTACTATCCCACCCCACCATAATCCTGCAAACACTTCTACAATCCCTAATATTAGAAACCCAGGACCATTTGCTAAAGACATTGTCACCAACAGAATTAACAAACTTCTTCCTAAGACGAGTCTCTAACACTGCTCACATACTAAGACCATCCTCCCTAATAAGCCTTTTCACTTCATCTTGTCTCGTGGTTTTAGATAGACCACGAATATTCCAGGCACCAATCTTAACTATCATTGAATTGTAGAAGGATGTGATGCAAAAACACCACCAACTTGCGCCATAGAACTGTCAATAACATTAACTGTTGAATCGTTGTAGCTCGAGGTTGTTTAAACCTCATATCATCTAGGAACAACAATAACATTGAATATAACATGCAGCGGAATAAGAACAAATCAAATGTTATTGACACAAAGTTTTTCACCATCATCACCTCCAATTATTATTTGATCAGAATAATAACGTGTTACCTAACTGTAACAGGGATCTAAGACACCTCAGATCTTGTAGGTATCGAACACAAACAAACTAGTTCTAGGCGTTTATAATGAACCACGCCCTAGAACACACACACACACCTTTACTAGTCGACTACATTGTGAAAGACTTAATTATAAAACCCTAACCCTTGATCTCTTTATATAATAGAGAACTAGGGTTTACAAATGACTACGAAGGACCAAATAATAAATCTTCTTTTGCAAGCAAGTCCTTCCCATCTTTTGTAGAATTCCTTCTTGTCACTTTAAGCCCTTCATGTTTCATTCTTCTTGTTTTGTATCATCAAATCAATAATAATAAACCCAACATTAACAACCTCATTTTGTGACATGAAACGGGCAGACACATTAGTTTCTTCCTCCACTTCTTCAACAGAACAAGACTCCCCCATATCAGTTAGATGACCATTACTACGGTCACTTCTAAATTCCTCACACCTACTCAAATAGTACTCCATCATATCATCAGTCCAAATATCTTTACGATCATTATCTAGGGGCTGATTAGAAAGCAGAAAGAGCTCAACCTCAACGAGATTCTTTTCTTTTTGCAACTCATCAATTTTAGCCAATTCCTCTCTATAAGCTTCATCATAAAACTTGCTCAAAGAACCATTACTTTTATCTTGAGTAGACAAACCAGAATTCTTCAATTTCTTCTCCGCATTCAACTTATAGTTCTTATTAAGATTCCTGTTAATATGTACAATTTGAGATACCAAACTTTTCATCTCACTTTCCAATTGTTGTTTAACATAGCCACTATTCTTAGCTCTGTTTTTCCACTTAACCATATAATACTTAATCATATCCTCATTCCAGCCTTTAAGAACATCTTCAACAATTGGAACACCCGTATTACAAGCAACAACCACAAGCTCCTTCACCTCCTTCCACGGACCAGGTTCAGCACTTGCATTATCTTCCCTTAAAAGATCAAAACGATTATTAGTAGCAACACTCATAGCCCCTAACACATCTTTAACCCCGACATTATTACTACTTTTACTGCCCTTATCAGAATTATTGCACTTATCAGCAAACTTATAATTCATATTACCAGAATTATTTTTCGCCATATTCTTCTTATTATCAGCCTTGTCACTAGTACTCTTTCCAGTGTTACTATCAGCCACCTTATCATTCATATTACCAAAATTATTTTTCGCCATATTCTTCTTGGGATCAGCCTTGTCAATAGTACTCTTACCAGTGTTACTATCACCACCCTCATTAACCTTATTCTTACCCTTGTTAGCAGGCTCACCTTGCTCATTAACAACCACACTCTCATCTACATTGCCCACACTTCCTCTATTAACAGGTTCATACTTCTTATTAGCATCCCTAGTACCCACATTACCCGCGTTATGATTACCCCTGTTATTAAAATCACCCCCATAGTTATTAAAACCTCTTCTCCCATTATAACCTCCAATTGGCCCTTGACGACTATTATAACCCTTCTCCTTATCAGTAGCTCTTACATTTTCACCATCCTTATTGACTTTACTAACCGTATTCACCTTCTTAACAGACTCACTAGTATAATGACCATACACCTTACACTCCTCACACCGAGGCGGGAGCCAAGTGTACTCAACCCGAAGCCTTAAAATCTTGCCCAAACTTTCGTACCACAATTCTACATTATCAACTAACGCCTTATTAGAATCAATCTCTACTAACACCCTAGCAAATGAAGCTCTGCCATACGGTTTCTCACAAATGGAAGTTGTCATTCTGTCCATGATTATCGGTACCCCAATGCTGCTAACCATCCTACTAATGCCCTCTACATTCCATGCCTCCAAAGGAATGTCATAAATTTTGACCCATACCGGAACCTTATTAACTTCCGGTTTAGACATGCACAACCCCGGTTCCCATTTTTTCACAAACAAAGGCTTGTTATCAACTAACCAAGGCCCGTTTTCAATCACAAGTTCCATACCATCCCTAGACTTAAAATTGAAAAAGCACATGCCGTTTTGATTCATAACCACATCATCCAACTGATACAACCGCCACATTTTCTTAAATTGTAAACAAGATCTCTATAGTTCATACGGAAACCAACAAAAAACCCAACAACTGTATTACCCCATCTTTTACAACCTTCTTCCAAAATAGGATCCATTTTCGCAACAACACGACCTTCACCAATAATAGAAGCAGGAACAAAGTGAAGCTTATTATTCCCACTCCCATTCCTACCATAACTTCTCGCCATAGCATTAGCAAACGACCTATGACCATCAATACCAACCCTCTCCCTCATAACACTGTCCTGAACCTTACTACTTTCACCAGCTTCAAAATTACTAACAGCAACAGAACCATTCTTAAACTCGCTTACATTTCCATTAATCTTAAACAACCCAGGAACCTTCTTCTCACCAAAACTAACCTTAGTAGGACTCTTAGGATTTTCATTCTTAGACTGTGGATTCAATATAGGATTCTCAGTAAATGGCACTGGCATTTCAGGCAATGAAGCATTTCCACTATACTCCTTAGCACTAACCTTATCACTAACATGTTTGGAACCACCAGCCTCAACCCCAGCCTTCATACTAGACACATTAGACTTATTCACATCACAATTAATAGCCGAAGTAGAATCAACACTCAAACTAGCAGCAACATCATCAGTTATATCCTTATGACTAACATTATGAGTAACATTACTAACATTATCATTAATAGAAACATCCTTACCTGATTCAGAACAAACACCAACACCTCCCACATCATTCAAACCCATATCAACTTCACCAAAATTTTCACTACCATCAGCTGATTCAGATACCTCATCACCATAAACCAAATCCTCCATATCCATAGCACACCCATCCCCTTTTGAAGTCGACCTAGTGCTAACCTTCTGATAAGTACCTCTAGGTGTTGTATTAATTAAATTCGCATGTATCAAGGTAGATTTATTAAGTGGATTCATAGTTCTAGTTGTTTTTCTGGGTTTAAGAGCTGAATCCGCCCTACGAGAGGACGGATTAGGTTTAGAATTAAGACCCGGATCAGACATAGTGATTATAGAAGTAGAAACATGTTAAAACCAGAGAATGAGTAGAAGAGATTGATTATGAAACGTTATACAAGAACAACTGAAAAGATAACAAAAAATGAAATGGATGAGGCAGACTTATTTTTTGTTTTATTAATAATGAATCAAGACAAAGGATCAACAGTAGCAGAAATATAAGAATAAAATTCGTTAAAGAAAATTAAAAACGAAGATTTAAAACCGTATTAAGGAACAGTGATTGATCAAAAGATACGTATAAACCCTAGATCCCCAAATTGCCAAAGATCGCCCATAGTTAAGGTGTATTATTATTATTATTATTATTATTATTATTATTATTATTATTATTATTATTATTATTATTATTATTATTATTATTATTATTATTATTATTATTATTATCCCAAGGTAAAATATATTAAATAAAATGGAAAAGTTATGTACAAAAGATAGCACAAGAGAGAAAAGGGTAGGACAAACCCTAACTCAAATCAACTCTTGCCTAGAAGCAAACCATAACAACAGATGGTAAATAACAAAACTAATTACCAAACCAAGTACATAACCAGATAGACAACCCCCTGAAAACAGACTTAGCATATAAGACAGCTTGATCTATAGCCCTATGAGTACTCTGAATACATGGAGGTCTCCAAAGGGACCAACCAATGGAGTTCCAACCATCACCATACCCATATGACCCATAGAAAGCAATTATACTAAGACTAAAAACAGGGGAGAAGCTGAAAGTAACAAAAGTCCAAATGCAACAGAAACCATCAATAGACAGAGAACTTGTAATAACCAAAAAATTGAGATCCCGTAACAATGTAGCAAGAGCCCAAGTAGCAGAAATCCAAATGCAGACTTGAGTATTCCAACAGCAGCTGCAAATAACTTCCATAACAGATCTTGAAGAGGATGAAACATCAAAATCAACAATCATCCTTGCACCTTGTTTCATTAAAAAACCTTGCCAAATAAAAAACCCAGTGGGAAAAATTTGAACAAGGAAAAAGAGTACAAGGTTGTTAGTATTAGAGTGCCAATAAGTCCATTCGTAAAAAACGTAACTCCAGTAAACACTAAACCACCCCATACCCCAACCAAGATTCACATAATTCCACAACCTGCTCATAATGACCAGCAAAAAGCATACCCTGATGTCAATCACAACCACAGTCTCATTAATCATTAAACTCATTCGAGACCGCATAAAATAATACAAAATGCCAGCGCAGATTTTTGGATCGGTTCCTGTAGTGCATAGCCATCTAAACCCCAAGACTACAATCTGATGGCCAGCGCAGGAAGCTATCCTCAAATCTGTAGTGCATAGCAAGTTGCCAACTATACCTTCACCCGTATCAAACACTTGATTACACTTCCAGAACCCTGTACCCAAGCATAACCAGCAGAAGCAAAACACACAAATATCAACGTGTCTGCAAAAGTATGAGCGATAACTGGTACCCACATAATAATAGTTAGAACGATTCACAACATAACAGCGATCATCCTGCTTATCCCAAACCGTATGCACATGACTCAATGTGATCATGAGCAGAATGAAACAACTAGAACAGTTATGTAATACCATCAATCCCAGCGTTGTAACCCAAACTACCATCACCATTGATACCATGCAAGGGAATCTTCCATATGGCAGCAGCTTTAACCACTTCCCGAGACTTCTTAATATTCAAACCCATCAGCTTGTGTCACACCATATCCACAATAATCTTGTAAACAGTCTCCTCTGTCCGAAATTCATTACGGAAAGTTCTAAAGTTCCTCTCTTGCCAAATATAATAAACTGCAGCACCAAGAACTAAATGTTGAATCACACTCCACAAAGAATTATTGGCAATTTTAATAGAAAAACCCGAAACAATCTCAGCCCAAGTACAAGACAAATCATCAAGCTTGCATAAACCCTTAAGATTATCCCAAATTATCCTAGAATAGTTGCAACTAAAGAACAAGTGACTATGACTTTCATCAACATTATTACACAACTGACACCGATTACTAGAAATATTAAACCATTTAGAGAGTCTATCCGTGGTCTTAAGTCTACCCCTTATGGCCATCCAGAGCACAAAAGCATGCCTAGGGATACATTGGGAAAACCAAACCTGTTTACTCCATATAACTTTAGGACTCTCAGCACGTAAAGCTTTCCACACTTCTTTGGTACTAAACTCGGATTCATTATTCTTCTTATTGACCCATACCAACTTGTCCTCACAATCATCAATCAAAGCGGGGACAGGAATATTCAGAAATTGACCAAACAGACTGTACCACTCATGTGGCCATTTCCAACCATTATCATCAATCCAGTCAAAAACTTTATCATTAACATTCAACCCTCTTTCAGTTAAGAAACTATGGGTAATAATCTTACACAAAGGTCCACTATTGTGCCATTTATCACACCATACAGAACAGCTTCTACCATTCCCCAACTTATACATAACAAAGTTCCGAATACTGTCCCTAAGACCTATAATCTGATTCCAGCTCCACGACCCATTAACAAAACTGATATCATGCCAAATATTTTTACCCTTAACCCTATAAGCATGCACCCATTTCACCCATAACGAATCTTTTTTACTAATAACATTCCAAAGATGCTTAGTCATTAAAGCCTTATTCATGATTCTAAGCGATTTAAGACCAAGACCACCTTGGTTCTTAGGTTTGCATATATCTTTCCAAGCCACACTAGCAATACCATTCCCATCACATCCACCAGCCCACAAAAAATTCTTAAGCAGTTTATCTATGTTGTCACAGATGTGAGCAGGAAGGATAAACATAGACGCCCAATAAACATGTAATGAGGAGAGAACAGAAGCAATTAATTGCAGCCTACCCGCAAATGACAAACTTTTGTTTCTCCAATCATGAATCCTGTTTTTGACCTTATCAACCAGCACTCTACAATCACTATTACAAATTTTCCTACCCGTCAAAGGGACCCCCAAGTATTTCATAGGCAGCTGACCCACACTAAAAGGCATAGCTAGAAGAATTCTCAACTTAACAGAATCAGGAACACTACCAAAGAAAACCGCACTTTTAGCCATACTAGGAAAAAGGCCAGAGCACATGGTAAATTCATCTAAAGCTCTTCTAAGAATGCAAGTCGAGATTTCATCCCCATGGCATAATAACAAAAGGTCGTCCGCAAAGCATAAGTGGGTTAAAGACAGTTTCTTACATCCCCAATGATAACGAAATCTATTATCTATCCTAATATGCCTTTTCAACATCATATTAAAAGCTTCCATAACAATAGTAAAAAGGTAAGGCGATATAGGGTCACCCTGCCTAAGACCCCATTTACTCTTAAAGAAACCATGCAATTCACCATTTATATAGATAGAGAAAGAAGCGGAGGTGAGACATACCATAATCCAGTGCACCATAGTCGGATGAAAGCCAGAATGAGTAAGAATGGTCTTTAAGAATTTCCAGCTGACTGTATCGAACGCTTTTTGAATATCGACCTTGAAAGCACATTTTTTGATCTTTCCATTCCAGCTGTAGCCCTTCATAAATTCCTGAGCCAAGAGGATATTGTCGCTTATCTGTCTACCCGGTATAAATGCACAATGGTTGCTATCAATCAAGCTGCAAAGACCCTCTTTAAGCCGGTTAGTAATAACTTTACTAATGCATTTGTAGATAACATTTCCACAAGCAATCGGTCTGTAATCAGACACCTTCATTGGAACTGTAATATTTGGAATAAGCGAATACAATTAGCATTGAATTCACCCAGAAGTTTGCTTGAACTAAAAAACTCTTTGACCGCTGCATATACATCCCCACTTACAATACTCCAAGCTGCTTTAAAGAACTTAGAAGTAAAACCGTCCGGGCCTGCAGCTTTATCGTCATCAATGCCAAACATAGCTTCTTTAATCTCAATATCCGTCACTGCTCTAACCATATTATCAGCAATCATAGGATCTAATTTTTTAATAAACAAATCATCACAGTCAGCTATAGGAATGACATCATCCTCCTCCCCAAAAAATTTTGAAAATGACTCACAAAGCAACCCGGAACATCATCAGCACTAAACCTGTTACCCTGCTCATCACAAACAATCTGAATTCGGTTCCTACTGATTCTGCTCTTAAGAGTATTATGGAAATAAGAGGTGTTCTGATCTCCATCTTTAAGCCATTGGACCTTAGTTTTTTGCCTAAGTAAATTCTCCTCATCTTTAACCGCATCCTTATAAGCTTTACAATATAACATTTCCTCTTCTCTAAGTCTACTGTTGTTAGGCTCTTTGTCTAAGCTTTCTTGAACCTTTTTAAGCTCAGACCTTAAAACATTCACCTTATTAAACACATTACCATTAATACGATTCATATTTCTCAAATGCCGCTTCATATTTTTCAATCTCTTAGCCAAAATAAACATTCGAAACCCGTTAACATCAATCTCCCAATTCTCTCTAACAGTAGGAAGAAATGATTCTTTTTCAGCAAGAAAGTTAGCAAACCTAAAAGACCTAGGTTTGGTAACACTAACTAACGAGTATGACAACACAGCAGAGCAATGATCCGAAGTTAGAAACGGAAGAAACTCGGCAAAACAGCACTCATAAGTAGAAATGAAGCTATAGTTGCCTAAGACTCTGTCTAACTTCTTTAAAATACCAGAATCAGGATTATTGCGTTTTTGAATCCACGTATAAAACATACCTTTGCAAGCAATGTCTTCAAGGTCCAAAGATTCTAAACAATTTCTGAAGTCTTTCACATCCTTGTCTTTAACAGCATTAAGATCAGAGCATTCTTCAATATTCAAGGCCACATTGAAATCACCCAAAAGAACCCACGGCTCACCCTTAACCAGTTTGTTATGCTCAAACAAATTCTCCCATAAAAGCTTTCTCTCCCCTTCAAAATTTTTCGCATAAACAAAAGAAATAAACTGTTTACGATGGTCATGAACAAAATTGACTTCAAAGTGCATAACTTGGTCACAGTGAGATAACAAGTTAGCACCTATAAACCCCACCATAATCCTACACACGCTTCTGCAGTTACCAATATTAGAGACCCAAGCCCATTTGCCAAAAACATTGTCACCAACCTGCTGAACAAATTTCTTCCTAAGACGGGTTTCCACCACTGCACACATACTAAGACCATTCTCCCTAATAAGCTTAATAACTTCATCTTGTCTCGTGGTTTTCGACAGACCACGAATGTTCCATGCACCTATCTTCATATTCATTGAACAGTAGAAAGATGTGATGCAAAAGCACCACCAGTTTGCGCCATGGAAATATCAACCACATTGGAAACTTCATTTTGTGCCATAAAGAAAGCAGAATCACTAGTATCCTCTTCCACTTCACTAGCAGAACTTGAATCACCTATACCAGTTAAATGACCATTTATACGGTCAGTCTTCAAGTCCTCACACCTACCCAAATAGTACTCCATCATATCATCAGTCCAAATGTCTTTACGATCATTATCTAAAGGCTGATTAGAAAGAAGGAACAGCTCAACTTCAATAAGATTCTTTTCTTTCTGCAACTCATCAATTTTGGCCAGTTCCTCTCTATAAGCATCATCATAAAACTTGCTCAACGAACCATTACTATTATCTTGCGTAGACAGACCAGACTGCTTCAACTTCTTCTCCGCATTCAACTTAGAATTCTTATTAAGATTCCTGTTAATATGAACAATCTGAGATACCAAACTTTTCATCTCACTTTCCAATTGCTGTTTAACATATCCACTATTCTTACTTCTATTATTCCACTTAACCGTGTAATACTTAACCATATCTTCATTCCATCCTTTAAGAACATCATCAACAATCTGAACGCCCGTGTTACAAGCTGCAGCCACCACATTTTTAACCTCCTTCCACTGATCAGGTTCAACATTAGTATTCTCATCACTTAGCAAATCAAACCGATTACTATTAGCAACACTCTTAGCCCCTACTACATTGTTAACGCTAGTATTATTACTACTTTTACTACCCTTATCAGATTTATTACCTTTATCAGCCACCATGTCATTAACATTCACAGATTTATTATTTGCCGTGTTCATCTTAGGATCAGCCTTACCACTAGTACTCTTACCAGTTTTATCAACACCACCCTCATTAAGCTTACTTTTACCCTTGTTAGCAGACACATCTTGCTCATTAACGACCACACTCTCATCTATATTGCCCACACTTCCTCTATTAGTAGGTTCATACTTCTTATTAGCATCTCTATTATGCACATTACCCCCATTATGATTACCCCTATTACTAGCATTACCCCTATTGTTATTNGAAACTTCATTTTGTGCCATAAAGAAAGCAGAATCACTAGTATCCTCTTCCACTTCACTAGCAGAACTTGAATCACCCATACCAGTTAAATGACCATTTATACGGTCAGTCTTCAAGTCCTCACACCTACCCAAATAGTACTCCATCATATCATCAGTCCAAATGTCTTTACGATCATTATCTAAAGGCTGATTAGAAAGAAGGAACAGCTCAACTTCAATAAGATTCTTTTCTTTCTGCAACTCATCAATTTTGGCCAGTTCCTCTCTATAAGCATCATCATAAAACTTGCTCAACGAACCATTACTATTATCTTGTGTAGACAGACCAGACTGCTTCAACTTCTTCTCCGCATTCAACTTAGAATTCTTATTAAGATTCCTGTTAATATGAACAATCTGAGATACCAAACTTTTCATCTCACTTTCCAATTGCTGTTTAACATATCCACTATTCTTACTTCTATTATTCCACTTAACCGTGTAATACTTAACCATATCTTCATTCCATCCTTTAAGAACATCATCAACAATCTGAACGCCCGTGTTACAAGCTGCAGCCACCACATTTTTAACCTCCTTCCACTGATCAGGTTCAACATTAGTATTCTCATCACTTAGCAAATCAAACCGATTACTATTAGCAACACTCTTAGCCCCTACTACATTGTTAACGCTAGTATTATTACTACTTTTACTACCCTTATCAGATTTATTACCTTTATCAGCCACCATGTCATTAACATTCACATATTTATTATTTGCCGTGTTCATCTTAGGATCAGCCTTACCACTAGTACTCTTACCAGTTTTATCAACACCACCCTCATTAAGCTTACTTTTACCCTTGTTAGCAGACACATCTTGCTCATTAACGACCACACTCTCATCTATATTGCCCACACTTCCTCTATTAGCAGGTTCATACTTCTTATTAGCATCTCTATTATGCACATTACCCCCATTATGATTACCCCTATTACTAGCATTACCCCTATTGTTATTAAAACCTCTCCCCACATTATAACCCCCAACTGGCCCTTGACGAATATTATTACCCACACCCCTATTATTCCTACGATTGACTGCAGTTTTCCATCCCTCATCACCATCCCCTTTATTAACCGTACCAACATTCTTATCCTTCTCCGTATCAGTAGCCTTAACATTATCACCATCCTTATTGACCTTACTTACCGTATTAACCTTTTTTGGCACATTCACTCAGGTAATGGCCATATACTTTACACTCCTCGCAACGTGGTGGAACCCAAGTATATTCAACCCATATTTTTAAGATTTTACCCAAGCTTTCATACCATAGCTCAACATTATCAACCAACGCCTTGTTAGAATCAATTTCAACCAGCACCCTTGCAAAAGATGCTCGCCCATAAGGTTTCTCACAAATGGCAGTAGTCATCCTGTCCATAATGATCGGGACCCCAATGCTACTAACAATTCTACTAATATCTTCAACATTCCATGCTTCCAAAGGTATATCATGAATTTTGACCCATACCGGAACTTTAGTAACCTCAGGTTTAGACATACACAGTCCCGGTTCCCACTTTTTCACAAACAATGGCTTGTTATCAACAAGCCATGGCCCATTTTCAATCACCAACTCCATACCATCTTGAGACTTAAAGCTAAAAAAGCACATACCGTTTTGATTAATAACCACATCTTCCAACTGATATAACCTCCACATTTTCTTCAAATGAAAAACCAACTCTCTAAAATTCATCCGGAATCCAACGAAAAAACCTACCACAGTATTACCCCACCTCTTACAGCCTTCTTCAAGAATAGGATCCATTTTAGCTACTCGACGACCCTCACCAATAATAGAAGCAGGAACATAATGAAGTTTGTTATTCCCACTCCCATTCCCACCAAAACTTCTCGCCACAGCATTTGCAAAAGACCTATGACCATCAATACCAACCTTCCTCATAACACTATCTTGAACTTTGCTACTCTCACCGGCTTCAAAATTACTAACAGCAACTTCCCCTTTCTTTAATTCACTAACATTACCATTGACCTTAAACAACCCGGGAACCCTCTCTTCACCAAAACTCACCTTAGTTGGACTTTTAGGCTTAACATTCTTAGCTTGTGGATTCAAAACAGGATTCTCACTAAACGGCACAGGCATTTCAGGTAACTTATCACTTTTACTAGGCTTATTATCACCATCCCTACCACTCACTGGTTTAGTAACAGAAGAATCCAAACCAGCATTCACATTTGACATACTAGACTCATTCAACTCATTACCACTAGCAGGAATAGAACCAAAATTCAAACTAGCAGCAATTTTATCACTATTATTCATAAGAATATCATCACTAACACTAGCATTAACAAAAATGGTATTACCTGATTCAGAGGATCCTCCAACACTACCCACATCACCCATACCCATACCAACTGAACCCAAATCATCATTACCCTCCATAGACTCAGAAGCCCCAACCTCATAGACCAAATCCTCCATTTCAGTAGCAGATCCATTCCCATTTGATGCCGCCCTAGTATCAACCTTCTGGTAAGTACTCTTAGGGGTATTATTCACCAAACAAGCATGCCTCAGAGTGGATTTAGTAAGTGGATTCATAGTCCTAGTTGTTTTCTTAGGTTTAAGAGCAGAATCCGTCCTACGAGAGGACGGATTAGGGTTGGAATCAGTATTAGGATCTGACATAGTGATTAATGAAACACAACCATGTTCAAACCAGTGATTGAAGAGTGAGATTGAAAATAAACGTTGCACAGTGATAACGGAAAAATAACTAAAAAATGAAATAAAAAGAGGCGGAATGGAATTGAGATGATAAAGTGAATAAAACCAAAGATCTACAGTAGCAGAATGAATAAAAATAAGATTGAATTAGAGGAAATAAAATTGGAATTAAAGGTGTATAGATCTACAGTAGAACCGTAGAAACCCTAGTACCCATTTCGCCAAAATCGCCCACACATGAAGGTGTATTATTATTATTATTATTATTATTATTATTATTATTATTATTATTATTATTATTATTATTATTATTATTATTATTATTATTATTATTATTATTATTATTATTATTATTACTATTATTATTGTTATTATTATAGTTAGAATAATAATAAATCAATAAATTAAAAATAAAATAATTAATTATTATTATTATTATTATTATTATTATTTATTATAGTTGGAAGCCGAGAAACTATCTGGGCCCCCACTCCTCTAGCTATGGCAAAACAAATCCTTATTATTATTATTATTATTATTATTATTATTATTATTATTATTATTATTATTATTATTATTATTATTATTATTATTATTATTATTATTATTATTATTATTATTATTATTATTATTATTATTATTATTAAAATATTATATATTTATTTATTTAATTGTTTTATTTATTATTTGTTGATTTAATATTATTCTAACTATAAACTCCAACTAACCCAACTCCAATCAAATCTAATAGTAATTTACGTAGGTATTGTGCGGTAGTTGTGCACTTTAAAACCAATTTGCTAATGTAAGTTTCATTGTAAACATGTTATGATTATAACTATCCGCATTATTATTATTATTATTATTATTATTATTATTATTATTATTATTATTATTATTATTATTATTATTATTATTAT
>LBNU01019010.1:20229-30698 GCA_014162995.1 Artemisia annua
ACAAGTTGTGTTTCAAAAACACGATACTGCAAAACGTTCAAGACACGCGACACGCCTCCCCGGCAGCGGCGCCAAATTTTGGTTGGCCTAGAAACAGTCAACTAAAGTCAACCAAGTATTTGGTCAATAAAAGTCAAACTAGAAAAGGCTCAATGCACCAAGGAGAGTATAGGAATTCCCCGGGTCGTTTAAATCCCGATGAGGTGTGAATTGTATCGAAAACGATAATGAGATCAAGTGATTATGAAACGATGATTGGAAAAAGAGATTGATTGGAATTAAACTACGAAATTATAAATGAAAATGATAAATAAGCACTAAAAACAATTACTGGAAAACTGGAAACGTTTACAAATCTAAAAATGTACGTTACGTTTAATTAAAAAGTCTACGTACGAAAATAAAAGTGAAAATAGAAATCTACAAACACCTAGATGATGAAAAACATATTTTTACAATCTAAATGATAAAAGAAAATTTTATGAAAAAGAAAAATATTTTTTAGACTTTTTAATTATTTAATATTAATTAATTACTAATTACTAATTAAGCTAATTTAAATTAAAATAAATACTAAACTAATTTATAAAATTACCAAACTATTTTCTAAAAATTCTATATGATTTATAAAACCTAGAAAAAATATAAAAAGGTTCTAGAGATTAAAATTAAACAGTAATGGATTTTCTTTTTGGTTTTTCAATTAAAACTAGATTAACTAATATTAATTATTATAAATACTAAATAAAAAGATAAAATTCTAAAAAAATTACTAGAAGTACTTTAATATAAACGAAAATTAAGAAAAATATAAAAATGCAAATTACTTAATAAAAAGCTAAAAAGGAAAATTAAAAAGATAAATAAAATTAAATAGAAACTATCACTTAATTTTAAATTGGATTTTTCTGATTTTTCTTTTTCTAAACTATTTCACTACTGAAAATGGGAAACTTTTGTGAAAACAAAACTTATGGATCTTGAAAATAAGCTGTGTGTGTCCAAATAAGCCAAACAGATAAATTTTTAGCTTGAAATGGGGCTATAAGCTTGAAATAAAACCTACAGTGCACACAAGCTTGAGAAAAAGCTGTAAACAACTTTAAGGAACTGTCAATGAACTAATTTAAGCAAAGGAATACACTAATAAGCTCAAATAAGCTAATAAGCAATTCCAAATACCCTCAGATTCAAACCAGGGCTGCAAGTTATTTGATGGCTTAATCCAGCTTATCTAATAAGCTGCAAAGTCCAAATTGAGCACTGAACCAACAAGTTTGGTGGATGGGCTTTCCAAAAAACCAAACCACATAAGCTGAGGTTCACAAATGAGATTGCAAGAGGCTTATGAACTTAGCTAAATACACTGACCACTCAGTGTATTAGCAGTGTTGAGACAAATAAGATGAGCA
Organism: Artemisia annua; assembly: GCA_014162995.1. Lineage (NCBI taxonomy): Eukaryota > Viridiplantae > Streptophyta > Magnoliopsida > Asterales > Asteraceae > Artemisia > Artemisia annua. The sequence goes on from LBNU01019010.1 coordinate 21,642, forward strand.
AAATTAAGCACTTAGATAAGCAAAACGTAAGAAACAAGCTCATGCACAATAACCTAGCCAGATGGGCTTCTTAAAACAACTAAAATCACAAGCTAAGGTGCAAAATAGAACAATCTACAAGCTAATGAAAAAGCTAAGAACTCTGTGCACAGGGCAGTTTGTTGAAAAACAGGTTCTAAATTAAGCCAAATTAAGCAGTTTAACAAGCTCACAAAAAATCAAGAAAAATCATGTAACAAGTTGACCAGCCAAATAATGATAATCCAAAAGCACTAACCTTAAAAGCCAAGATTGAACCTTACACAAAATTTTGAAGTTTATTCAAAAAAAATTTCTTGAATACTTTGACTTTTTGAGTTTTGAGAAAACTTTGACTGTTGTGAATTTAAACTGGCCCTAAATGATTGATTGATATTTATCTAACCTAAATAAACCTAAAACTAGCAATCTTAACAATGACCAAGGTGTATTCAAGATTTTTGCACCCACAATCCACAACAGTTAAGCTGTTGTGGATTCACCAAGTGATTTTGACTTTTTTCTATAAAAGTGACCAAAGTAATAGTCAAGATTAACTTATATGAGCCTAAGAACATTGAACAAGCAATCCCTACTCCCTAGTAACAACAACAACTCAGTACACAACTTGTTCCAAACACCCCTTAGAAAACTGTTATGAAAATTTTAAAAAGGAAATCACCAAATTAACAAACAAACTAAGCTACTTATCTTAAGTTAAGCTAAATTAAACTCAAATAATCAGTAAGCAACAATTAATAACAACATATAATAACTAACACATAATATGAGGAAAAATGGCCCAATTTCTTACTTGACATCCAAAGTTAGATAAATGAGAACCAAGACCATAAGAACCAAACTATTGTCTCCCATGAGACTCTAAACCAAATTCCATAACTGCTACAGCAACTCCTTCTTCTTCTTCATTTTTTTGTTCAACCTGTTTTTTTTTTTTTTTTCTTGTAATTTTCTTGAAATTTTTTTTATTTTTCTCTTTTGATTCTAAACTGTATTTTAAGGTTTCTAAAAGCTCTTATGGGCTTCCTGGGAGCTTATATGGCCTAACTTAGTCCATGAGAACATCAAACAACACCTTAGACCAATTTGAGATTTTTGAGAAAAAAAAAAAGCATAAACTGAATTTCCAAATAAAACTTAATTGATTGATTAAAATTGATTCAAAATACACTGGAAAGACTTATACAATACTTGAAAGCTTTAAAAACAAACTGAAATTACAACAATCAACTAAACGATTATATTAAGACTAAAAATTACTACTCTCCTCAAAGCTCTATCTCTTTCTTTTTATATGGACCCTTTAGGGTTTCCTTGACTTCCTTGACCTTTCCCAGCATAATTCTGAGCCGTTGGATGGCTCAGAATGCATCTTGACCTTTGAAATCTCTTTGGCGCCAAAAAGTCACAATGGTAGTTATAGATAGCTTGGAGGGTTTTCTGGGCAATTAATGCCTCTTGGATGTTAGCTAAGGTTAGGGGAACATGGTGAGGTGGAATTGAGGTGGAGGGATGGTGGAGAGTGTACTGGTTAAACTTTCACGTGGGGTGGGAGGTAGGAGATGGTCAAACGAGTTTGACCCTGGGAAGAGTTTATTAAACGTGGGGGAGTTATAAGGAGATTGGGCTGGAAGGTTAATGGGCCAAGGCTGGGTAAAAAGGTTGGGGTAGTTTTTGGGCTTGGATTGGGTTTGTGAATGAAATAAGGGCCGTTTGGTTTTGGTAATAACACAAGGACCATTTTTGTATTTTTACCAAACATGAGGGACTGAATGTGTGATTTTTCCAAAGTACTCATGAGGACCCATCTTGCCAAACTCCAATAGAACAAGGACCAAAATTCCCATTTTTTGCACTTTTAAAACCCAAGGACCATTTTTGTAAATTTCCTAAAGTTCAGGGACCAAAACTGCCAATTTTCCAAATTTGCATTCAAGGACCTATTTTGATAACTTAAAATATTCCAGGGACCTTGAATGATAAAACTCCACATTTTTAAACTCTAGGGACTATTTTTGCCAAACTTTGAAAGTTGGGGGACTGAAACTGCCAATTCTGCAAACTTTGCTTGTTTTTCATTTGTTTTTAAACATTTTGCATTTGAGACACATAAAACACGATCCTTGGGTATTTTCATCATTTTGATGCATTTTTGCGTGTTTTCAGATGTTTTGCGTTTCAGATTTGACCAAAAATGATGAGTGTGTTGTAAGAAAACCCTAACTATCTCTCTCCCTAGGGGAGATTTCCGGCCGCCTCTATCCCTACTGTTCCGGCCAAAACCGACCATTATTCCGCCTCTCTATCATTCCTCTAGAGTGATATGCAATCGGATTTAGTGGTTCGTTATATTCTGGGTAGAGGTGGTTTTGAAATCGGTCCCCTTATATGGCCGTAACCCTAAAAGAATTGATTTTGGGATCGATTTTTAGGGTTTCGCTGGCGAAAACCTTTTTAGGGTTTCGTTTCTTTTGTCAGTATTGGTGCTGGGTTGATGATGCTGCTGCGCGTTTATGCCTAATGGAATCCTATCATTAGGGTTTCGTTTTTGTTATCATTCACATCATGTTTGATCTATTCTGAACGCACGTATACCCTTGTTAGGGTTTGATTCATTGCTGGTACTTTCTTGGTTCGTGTTAGGATGGACGTTATTGGGAAGTGGGTTAATGGGAGAGGGTAAGTGACTATGGAGTCTGCTTTGGATCGATTTGGTTTTTGGGTTTCTTCTAATGCTGCTACGTTTCTGATTCCCCTACAAATCGGTTTAGTTGTTTCGTGTGTAAGTTTGGGTTTTGAACCTTTTTTTTTTAACTGAATGGTATTGCTCGTTGTTATTGTTGCTGCTGCAATGATGTTCGTGATTCAGTTAGGGTTCGTCAAACTTATGTGGCCTCTATACATGTTGATCGACATTGGTATTGGTGATGGGGTTTTTTGCGCGTGACTAACTGTTACGTGGAATGTTGATTGCGTGTGGTGGGAGGTATGATTTGGGTGCTGTTCGGTCATTTTGTGGCTTGATTTATTCAAGTTAAGCCTACTACATCTTATGTGTATCTGCTGATGTTCCGAATGGTAATGGAAGTTAAGTTTAAAGGGTCTTGTTCAAAACCCTTATTGGATCATTGGTGGCATGCAAAAGGTTTGGCGAGGGTTTTTGGTCCTTTTGCTGCGTTTCCATGTTCTATTATTTATTGCATTTGCTGTCATGTAATGTTCCATTATTGTTGCATATGACTTGAGTGGTAGTTGTCTTCATGTGTTTCATTCGTATTTGTTGGAAGATGGGTTCAAGTCTAGATATGCTGGGAGGTTGGGTCGCTTAGACCATGTTTATGCTTCAAGGTCGATTGCTACGGAAGTCACTCTTATTAGGTTATTAGATTATGCTTTTTGCATAATACTAATAGAAGACGCAATTGGTTGAAGCTGGAAGTTTGAACTATTATGACGATTTGATGATTTAAGGATGTGTCTACTTGAATTGCATTTAATTTGTGTTATCTTTATAGTCATTGTAGTTTATGTTCAATGTATGTTTATGTTTAATGTAAGTTATAAGAATGGCGTGTCATTCTTATATGAGAGTCTGTAAGTGTCCTAAGGGACTGAGATGAGGGAAGTCACCCTCATCCTTTGTACTTCAACGCTTTTTGGTGTAATGAATTTTACCGGGGTGAATTAACCCTTTTACCCAAAAAAAAATGATGAGTGTTTGCGCACTCATCAGTTTCCACTCCTTTGTCAATGCTTGCTGATGGCGTCACGTTGTGACTCTGACGCCGTCAGGTAGTAATTCCAGCTTCTTTTGAGACTTTGTCGTTTTCTTCACTTTTATGCTCCAAAAACGTCCAAATATGCATGTTTTCCAGAATTCCTCTCAAAAGTACCTAAAATGACAAAAGGAACGATTTAGGGCAATATTTGATCACATTTATACGAATTAAGGATTAAATGACCCCTAAAAGCGTAACACTTTTCGTCTCATCAAGCAATGATTATGTGTTTCACATAATCACTTTTAATTAATGAATGTATTGTTATCTGTCTTTAATATTTTTACTATGCATGTTGCTCTTTATGTTCTTATATTCCATATTTTGCTATGTATGGTTGTACCTCCCATATTTTTCTTGCAAGTATTCCATAGCTCGATTCCTTGTTGCCCTCGAACGAAGGGGAGTATACATCAAGGGGGAGCTCTCATCCCGTCAAATATCACTTATGAAACTCGTCGGCATAACCGTTTTGATTCTACAAAAAGGGGGAGAAGTGAATATAAACTCACTAAATACTTGTCTAAAATTAATTCTTGATTTAATGAGTTTAGATTTTGTAATCATAAAAAAGGGAGAGATTGTTGATATAAATAATGCCTAAAAATGTTATTAATATTTTTTGATATCTCTACATTTTGATCATCATAAAATGTAAAATCATTAAACGTAAGATTATTACGTAAACAAGTATTTAGTTGTAAATATTCATTTTAACAACATAATCACTTAAGGTATGAATAAACAAAATGTCTAATACATTTTATGATCAAAGGAAAATTTACTTAATCACAAGATTTTTTATAAAATGTTACAAACACTTAACTTTTACAAAATTAGTTTTGGTAAATAAAGGAAAATGTTTAATCAATAATAAATATATGTGTGGAAAACTATAAGGGGGATTGAATAGTTTTATGTCTTTTTAATTTTATAAAAGCTTTGTTTCAAAAATGTTGATTCTAATTTATGTGAAATCTACTCTTGCACTATATGAACAAATATATATAAGTATGTATGTGAAAGAACAACAAAGCAAGTAATATGAAAAGTAAGAGATGGAAACATTCAACTGCGAGACAAGAGATTTATAGTGGTTCGGCTACGAGGCACCTCTTCGCCCTACTCCACTCCCCGAGTACCTAACTCGAGAGTTTTCTTCACTATGTCAACAAGCTCCCTTATGGTGGAGAAAACCTTACACACCACAACACAACTTCTTCACAACTTCTTCACGACTACTTCACAACTTCTTCACACCTAATCACTACTTAATCACACTACTTCTTCTTCACACCTATACTACTTGCACACCAAGATTACTTCACAACTTCCCTATCTACACACCATACTAGCCTAGTTCCTTATGCTTACTTCTATCTAACTAATATTCACAACTTATACACAAATGGATGAATTATATACTAGTGATGATGCACAAACAAATTGGGTGTGGAGGTCACAACAAGTTGTAATACTTCTTGTCTTGAAGGATTGAAGTATTCTTCTCTTGCACTTGAAAGATTGAAGCTTGGATCACTTGGAAACAAAAGCTTATGATTATATGATCAAAGGATTTAAGAGAATAGAAATGGAGATTTAGATCAGAAAGTTTAGAGTGCAAAAGGTAAGGTAAAAGTCCAAGAATAGCCCAGTATTTATAGGCAAAGTTGGGGGGATCAGGAGCGTGGCCAGTCCCCTTAATTAAGGGGCCGGTCCCCTTAATAATTAAGGGGCCCGCCTAGTAAATTAAGGGGCTGTTGGTTGTTTAGGTGTTTCTGTGTTCCAGATTAGGGTTAAGATAATCAATGAGTACCGGATATTTACTTGAAATCGTGGTATCACTTTCCAATAGAAATTATTCGACCATATGCCTGGGTTACACGAATATCTCTATGGGATAAGACCAAGTGATGTTCTTGTTTTAGGCACAAATCAAGAACAGAAACATATTCAAGTGTTTAGGGTTTTGTGTTGATCCTCTTCATGCAGATGTGTTATGACCTCTATTTATAATAGAGAATACTCAAACCCTAGCCCATGGAATTATGTATAATTAACGGCCCATTAATTATATCATAATACTTTACATAATAGTAGGAATCAGTGGTTATAATCGAGCAGTACTTTGATCAAGCAGTACTTTGATCAGCAGTACTTTGATCAGCAGCAGAGTCTAGCAGCAGAGTCTAGCAGTAGAGTCTAGCATCAGAGCAGAGTCTAGCAGCAGAGTCTAGCAGTAGAGTCTAGCAGCAGAGCAGAGTCTAGCAGCAGAGTCTAGCAGTAGAGTCTAGCAGCAGAGCAGAGTCTAGCAGCAGAGTCTACTAGTATAACCACAATTGAGTCAGGGTGTTCATGGACCAAATGGGTGTACACTCCGTACCTCCAAACCCATTACCAGGTGTGAACTCATCCCTCAAGTGCACTAAATTTTCCAACAATCCTCCCCAAATTTAGTTCACTTCCTTTGCATGAAAAAATAAACATAAAACAAAACAAGTGCATAAATGAAAATATCCTGAGGATTGAATTTCCACATTAGTACATATACGTTCAAATATTCGAGAATCAGGGTGTTCTAAGAATTGAACCCTTCAACCCATTTGAATACCTGAAGATAAATACACACAAGTTTTCAAACACTTAAATACTCCTGACACTATTACAAGCCATGTGTCCATATCCAATTCATAAATGTTGTAAAAGCTAAAAGTCCAAAGCTTCCTGAAGCGGCAAAACTTCAACATTTACATAGGTGGTTCATCTTTTAATCATGCTCCTGCTCAGCACTTTGTCAAAGAAAATAACCATTAAGAAGTGAAGACTTCATCCTCCTTTCCAGCAGGTAACAAGCACAACCTTGGGATGTAATATAAAACATGTGCTTCAGTCCACAAAATGTTCAGCTTTCCACATTGAACTCAGCTTCCAAGTTTCCTTAGAAGGGAGTTGGGTATCTTTGCATTCAGTGACTAAGTAGGACTTAAACCCATCCCTGAAGCATACTTTAAAACCAAGTCTCTAGCCAAACCCTTCGTCAAGTGATCAGCTAAGTTTTGTTGAGATCTAACAAACTCTATAGATACCACCCCATTCATGATGAGCTCACGAATCATGCTATGCCTCACACCTAAGTGTCTAGACTTCCCATTGTACATCTGGCTATAAGCCTTTGCCAATGTAGCAGCATTATCACAACGGATAGAAATACGTGCTATAGGTTTAGGCCACAATGGAATCTTAAGAAGCAGGTTTCTCAACCATTCAGCTTCTTTACCAGCAGCAGCTAAAGCCACAAATTCAGATTCCATGGTTGAACTGGTAATGCAAGTTTGTTTCTTGGATGCCCAAGAAATTGCACCTCCACCAAGTAGGAATACCCAGCCACTGGTAGATGAATTATCTTCAGTGTTGCTGATCCAACTTGCATCAGTGTATCCTTCTAATACAAAAGGATAACTGTGACAACCCGCAAATTTCGGATTTTGATATCCTGCTCGATATATAAGCCTATCTGCAGTCCGTAAGTCATTGATATGTGGTCTTGAATATTTTACGCGAGATTTGACTCCAAACGAATAAAGCAAGAATATTATTTAGTTCGGATGACGAGAATTAAAGATATGAGTATTTATAATCAACGTTTATGTAAAAACGTAACTAAACAATATGGAAATACTTTCGGGTGTTCGAGAAATAACTATAACACGGTCTATTGGTCTCATTCTCGTTTCATTAAAAATATAAAGAGATGACAATATTGGTCCCCGCGGGAGCGCTAGGGTTTGCTAGTAGTCCCCATTGCACCCACTACTCACCCTATATATACCTAGTTATAATAGAGTTAGGGTTTGTTTTCCCTTCTCTCTTCCTTTCTCAGCCGCTACCCACACCCACCCCGACCTCATCTTTATCCGGCCACAAATCCGGCCAAACTCCGTCACCACCGCGAGTCACTTAACACCGCCACCACTATTGTTATCTCCATCCTATTTCCTTCCTTTTGATATAACCCACGCGCTATCAAACGCACCCTAACACCATTTCCAGTCAAGGTTCATCCTCGAATCCACCACCAACTTTTCTCCTTTCGTGTTTCTTGATAGCCGAAGGTTGAAAGTGGGTTTATCTCGCTGTTTAGGAGGCGTCTATGCCTCGGTTTGACCCACAACCCACGGGTTTCAAGGGTTCTCTATAATAACGAAAAGATAACAATTAAAATGAGCTTGAAAACGGGTTTGGTATCAAGTGTGTCTTGTGTTTGTGTTGTTTGGGTTTACGAGAGTATAGCCGTGAGTCCTAGACTCACGGCCGTGTGTCATTTGGTTGTGTACGAGAGTGATGTCGTGAATTTTAGACTCACGACATAGATTGGTTTCGTGTTATTGTTGTTGTCTTGGTCTCGATGTGGATTTTGGATATGGGTATAGTTTAGGTTTAGGATCAGATTTGGGTGTGTTGTGTTCCTGCCGAGAGTTGGATTTGGATGTGTTATGGTTTAGTCGAGAGATTAGGATAGTTGGGAGATGGATTTGGATGTGTTATTGTAGTTGAGAGTTGGGTTCGGATGTGGATTTGGGTCACCGAGTTGTTGGTGTTGGATTCTTGTTGTTGTCGATTGTGTTGTTGTTACTATCCTTGTTGTTGTTTCCTGTTGATAGTCTTGTTGTTGTCGAGAGCTAGGGAGCCGAGACCTTTAGGGTCTTGGCAAGTCATTGGTTGTGGATTGTGGATACCGGTTTGATTTTGGTCATATAAGTTTATGGTTGTGTAGGATTGAGCCGTGTCGGGTGTCACCTAGACTCCCTAGTCTTGTGTGATCCCGACAAGCCAAGTAGACATGATTATATTTTTTTAGATGTTGACTTTTTGACCCGTGATGAAAATGACTCGAAACGGATATAACCCGTGAAAATATAATATTGGTTAAACGTTATCGATATGAGTTTGTATATATGTGTTAACTTTAAAATATTCAATAGCGACTGATAACCGTTATTTAATATTTATAAGTTAATAATAAATATTGGAAGACGGAAAGTACGTTATATAACGTTTATGAAATTAATAAAGAAATATTAATAAACGTTGACAACGTTCATAAATATTTCTAGATTAATACGAGATCGTTAAATAACGACGAATATGTCATCTAATGATTATTATTAGAAATTATAAACGAAACAAGATTAAATATGGAAATGAACGGGTTATAAATCGTTTCGAGGACACGTTTATC
>LBNU01019016.1:0-11542 GCA_014162995.1 Artemisia annua
GGCACAAGATCTTTTTCAATAGTTTTATCTCATTGCTATTGTAAACTTGTACTAGTTTTTCATATTTGAACAAAGAAAACCTATGCAAGAAATTTTTTAAAATAGGTAAATTGTGATAAATTAACACAAAAATAACCTTTAAACAAAGCTCTTATGTTCAAAGATATGCCTATATATATTAATATATTATGTCATACTAATTTCCTAACCAAACAATTGCATGCTGCAAATGGCAGGCATTAACGCTTCACAGGTGTAAATCCTTGACAGTGAAGAACCTAAAGATTCAAAACGCACAAAAAATGCAAATATCTTTCGACCATTGTGAGAATGTCCAAGTTTCAAAGCTTCAAGTGACTGCACCCGAAGATAGCCCCAATACTGACGGAATTCATATCACTCACACCCAAAACATCACTTTATCTGACTGTACCATTGGAACAGGTTCTTTTCATTCGCTTAGTTTTTGACAAATATTGTTACAGTTGGATACTAGTCTAGATTTGTCCCTAGAGATACCTATACTGAAGTTAATTAGAGATATCAAACTTGAGTTTGGGTTTTGTATGACCTTTTTCCATTACCAATGAAGGAGATGATTGCATTTCGATTGAGACCGGATCAACAAATGTTCAAGCCACTGGTATAACATGCGGACCTGGTCATGGGATTAGGTATGTCATATTTTCATTTATTCCCTTGAAATATGCAGTACACCCATGCTTGAAAAAGGAATTATACATACTGTTGGGTTAGCTTTTTTGTCTGATCTTTTGTTTTCTCTATATTTTTCTAAGTTTCAAAATATACAAGCTAGATCAGTTCACTTATGTTATATTTGAGATTCTCAGAAAATCAATAAATTACTGAGGTTGTAAACAATTGATTAAATAATGGGTGATTCTAACCTGTTTCACATGTTCCCTTTTGACTAAGCTATCATTTAAGATTGATGATTATGAGTAACAATAAGCAAAGTTGACTCATTTTTCCAATTGATATGATTCAGGGACTTTTAAAAAGTTTTTCTCATTTGATATGCACACTAATAATATGATGGTTGCTGAAATGCATACTAATCATTGTATGTTTGCTTGTTGATTCAGTATCGGTAGCCTTGGTGACCACAACTCAGAAGCTTATGTTTCAGATATCACGGTAGATGGCGCAGAACTTACCGGAACAACAAATGGTCTTAGAATTAAAACTTGGCAGGTAAGTAGGTAAATCAATACGTGATTTCGAGTTATAGGAGACAAACTTAACAAGCCACTTTGACATTTAGTAAAAAAAACAGGTTTCATCCGTATCTCTAATTAGCAATAGATTCGAAAAACATATTTGGTAAAGTGAAACTTTTTTCGTTCACATACATAGATGCATATGTAGTACTAATGTATTAGGCAATGGAAGATATCGACATATTCAAACTTATGACACATCAGATGGAATTTTACTACTTTGCAAGCAAATTTTTGTTTGAAAAAGAAGAATTGTTATAATTACGACGTCATTAACGTGTCCTTGTTATAATTGCAGGGTGGATCAGGAAACGCAACCAATATTAATTTTAAAAATATCAAGATGAAGAATGTGAAGAACCCTATCATTATAGACCAACAGTACTGTGATCAAGATGAACCTTGCAAAGAACAGGTCATAATATTCAAAAATTTCTTGAAATAACTTGTTTTAGCAAATACATAATATTCAAAAATTATAGGATAACATAATTTGGAGAAATTATATCAAAGTTAAACAATATTGTAGAAAAATGTCACACTATCCAACCATATTATATTTAAGAGTGCCATATGTTTGTCTAATTTCTTTTGTATGCTTTNTACCATAGGAACAGGTTCTTTTCATTCGCTTAGTTTTTGACAAATATTGTTACAGTTGGATACTAGTCTAGATATGAGCTACCAATAGTAGTTAACAGGTTAGATTTGTCCCTAGAGATACCTATACTGAAGTTAATTAGAGATATCAAACTTGAGTTTGGGTTTTGTATGACCTTTTTCCATTACCAATGAAGGAGATGATTGCATTTCGATTGAGACCGGATCAACAAATGTTCAAGCCACTGGTATATCATGCGGACCTGGTCATGGGATTAGGTATGTCATATTTTCATTTATTCCCTTGAAATATGCAGTACACCCATGCTTGAAAAAGGAATTATACATACTGTTGGGTTAGCTTTTTTGTCTGATCTTTTGTTTTCTCTATATTTTTCTAAGTTTCAAAATATACAAGCTAGATCAGTTCACTTATGTTATATTTGAGATTCTCAGAAAATCAATAAATTACTGAGGTTGTAAACAATTGATTAAAATAATGGATGATTCTAACCTGTTTCACCTGTTCCCTTTTGACTAAGCTATCATATAAGATTGATGATTATGAGTAACAATAAGCAAAGTTGACTCATTTTTCCAATTGATATGATTCAGGGACTTTTAAAAAGTTTTTCTCATTTGATATGCACACTAATAATATGATGGTTGCTGAAATGCATACTAATCATTGTATGTTTGCTTGTTGATTCAGTATCGGTAGCCTTGGTGACCACAACTCAGAAGCTTATGTTTCAGATATCACGGTAGATGGCGCAGAACTTACCGGAACAACAAATGGTCTTAGAATTAAAACTTGGCAGGTAAGTAGGTAAATCAATACGTGATTTCGAGTTATAGGAGACAAACTTAACAAGCCACTTTGACATTTAGTAAAAAAAACAGGTTTCATCCGTATCTCTAATTAGCAATAGATTCGAAAAACATATTTGGTAAAGTGAAACTTTTTTCGTTCACATACATAGATGCATATGTAGTACTAATGTATTAGGCAATGGAAGATATCGACATATTCAAACTTATGACACATCAGATGGAATTTTACTACTTTGCAAGCAAATTTTTGTTTGAAAAAGAAGAATTGTTATAATTACGACGTCATTAACGTGTCCTTGTTATAATTGCAGGGTGGATCAGGAAACGCAACCAATATTAATTTTAAAAATATCAAGATGAAGAATGTGAAGAACCCTATCATTATAGACCAACAGTACTGTGATCAAGATGAACCTTGCAAAGAACAGGTCATAATATTCAAAAATTTCTTGAAATAACTTGTTTTAGCAAATACATAATATTCAAAAATTATAGGATAACATAATTTGGAGAAATTATATCAAAGTTAAACAATATTGTAGAAAAATGTCACACTATCCAACCATATTATATTTAAGAGTGCCATATGTTTGTCTAATTTCTTTTGTATGCTTTGTTATAACAATTGAAATGGTTTGCAGAGCTCGGCTGTCGAAATAAAAGATGTGACTTACCAAAGTATTACTGGAACTAGCGCAAATGAAGAGGCAATAATATTCGATTGCAGCAAAGGCCATCCATGTCAAGGAATTGTGTTGCAAGATATCGACATTAGTATGGAGGGTGATGGTGAAGCTAAGGCCAATTGCACCAATGCCGAGGTAACTCTTAAAGGAAAGGTTAAGCCACAATGCTCGAAAAACATTATTCAAGATCAACCAGGATATGTGGCATACATATAGTTATCATAGCTTAGTAATTTGTATGCAAAATAAAGATGTGGTAGTGATAGTTTGTGTATATATATAATTATATATCACTGTAATAACCATAGATACTCTGTTGAGTTTAGAGAAGTCATCTACTGCTAAATTTATAATCACAGTTGAATAGCGTATAATTTCACCAATCACTTGGACGAGACCCGAGAGGTTATGTGCAAATATGTTAGCAAACGACATTTAATAAAAATGTTATAGCTAAATAACGAAATTCGGAAATTTGTAGTGATGATTCCTACTACATACATTGCTCTTTTTACATTTTGCAAATATAGTATTGTTGGATGAACAGGTGCGGACCTAGGATGGTTACCGTGAACCACATGAAGTTTTTTGTTTAGTAGTATAACATTTCATTAAATATTTCAATGTTTATTAATGCGACTTATTCAAAAGCTTGTGTTACACACTTACACGTAATGCTTATTTTACGAAAAATGCACCAAGCCAGTTTTAGTTAGGGAAAGTTTGTTATGGTTGTTTAAGTGGTGTTTGAGTTTGTTACGGTGGCCGGAGTTTGTTATGGCCACCGGATACATTTCATAAACTGAATTGATAGTGTGTGAAAATGAATTACAAACAATGAAATGAAAGGATACATCTATTTATAGTTTTATACTAAGCTATAACCAACCAAACTGATACAAATATCTTTGATGACGTGTGCAATGTGGACATTATGTGGTGAGATGGAAATATGGCTGTTGACTTTAACTTTCCATATTGAGTTAATCGCTTTTGTAGTTGTAACATTGGTTCCATTAAGAACATAATCATAGTATATGTTAGAAACCTTTTAATACGTCAAATTATTTTTTATGTTCTTTTTAAATTTAAGTTGGTTATACAGATTATAGAGTGATAATTCATGCGTAGATGATGGCTGATGAATATGGTGAGAAACACAAATTACACAATGTCTCGATTGATTTAGAGAATGTCACATCTCTATTACAATATATTATCATCAACGACTATGGTTTCATCTCTCTTTGATATCACTGCATTACACGAGCAGGTGTCGCGTCCATGGAGTGTGGCATCATAATTCATAACAATTAAAGGCATTTAATCTCATACTAATCTAATATTCCGAATCCTGTATATGAGAGTATCTAATATTGTAGACATCTATAGAAGTTTATGATTGATCAAAGACATTAATGTTTAAACTTTTTGATTGTATAAACTTATTTCCACAACACATAAACTTTTTAATCCTTTCGAATAGCGTATCAATATTAGTGGCCCAACCCACTAACTACACACTTGAATCAAAGCCCGTCTACTTAAAATTTACGAGTCAGCCCATGACAAGAACCATGTAAACCCAACCCAGGTCGAGCTAGACATGGTAGTATCTCTCAGGCCGCATAGTACATGTGCATGAGATAATTGTCCCAACTGTCACTAACGATTAAGACATACGAATCTGACATAGAACAGCAGGACACACACGACCAACATTATAGGAAGCAGCGCACTCTCATGTACGAGCCAAAGAAGAGAGGCCACCTGTCTTCCTTGTCTGCTCTTTTGATGGTCAACACCAGGCTCTCTCGCAACCGTTGATCATCCTGGTTTATCTCTAAATCCTACTCGCCTCTCTATAAATAGAAGGCTTCACACACAACTTCATAAGTTTCACACACTTAGGCAAATACTGCCTCACACGTAGTCTCAAATGGTCTTTGTTTAAGTGTTACCCGAGTTTCTTGATCTCAAGCATTCTCATTGGGTCCTTACCGATCAACACGAGAAACCATACAACAAAACGATTTCAACCCATCTCTTAATACTGATTTACATACGATACGTAAACTCTTTATAAACATCACATATATCTCAAATGCATTAAATTTTGAAGAGGTTCAAGATATTAGACATTTTCATGCCAAGTAAGCATGAAATATGTTTCTACTATGGTTTGCAAAAGTATAAACCTTTTCATTATGTTATAAACTTATTTAATAACCACCCTAGTGGATGCGCTACTATGTCATAAACTGCAATCTTATATTCAGAATCATGTAAATAAATGTATAATATGTCATATATTGCGTAAAAAACATATAACATACAGTGTCATAAATATACAACTAGCTCGTGCAGGAAGACAAGCGTAATCATAAAAAACAATTGGTTTTTAACCTCATGTATACACGGTGTTATTAAATAAGATTTTGTATAACTTATCAAGATTCTTTTATACTCATATAGTCATAATACTCGTGCACGTGCGGATTTCTTACATAAATTTTTCATTATGTATAATTAATAATTTATAAATTTTTGTTGGATGAAAGATTTGACTTTGTTTAACTAACATTATGTTGAGGTTAATCTTATTTAAATATAACTATTGATATCATGTTCTAGACATTATGCATGATTAATAGCACGTAATGACCCTTGAAAAAATATGTGTCACTGCTATATGTACAATCTCATATATTTATTTTCATCTCATAGTAACCCGTAGGATGGTTCCTTCATTTTGATATTTATATTCCTCTTATGCTTTTAGTCATACTTAATTTTTAGACCTCTGTACAAACGAGTTAAACTAATAAAGAGGAATAACATGACTCGTTATTAAACGCAAATAGTAAATAAATAAATAAATAAACTTTTTCGGATATCTTTACTCAATCTCACAATGAGGAAAAACATAAGTCGTTCATATGTGTACAATCTTGTGTAATCATTTACATATCACAGTAATTTGTGCTTTCATTTTGATATCTATAATTCCGTTCATATACATTAACTTAGGGGGTGCTTGGTGGGGGGGTTAAGGGGGTGGGGAATGGGAAAGTGATTGATTAAAGGTGCTTGGCTGGAGAGGGTAATATAATGATTACCCACTAATTGGTAATGGACCATTATAGAGTAAATTGGAGGGTAAGAGATTGATTACCCACCATTACTCATTCCTTTGCATTCTCTTTCCATTTCTCTTTCCCCACTACTAATAGAAAAACACAGGGTGGAGGTTACGGGATATATAATTCCCTTGGAGAAGATGAGGGTGCGTTTAGTTAGGGGAAAACACCCTTGTTTTCCACAAAATGTTTTGTGGAAAACAAGGAAAACATAAATCACGTTCAAATAAGCGCTTTCCAACAAAATGTTTTGCAAAACACAAAATCCCCTATTTCCTAGCTTAACAAGGAAAATTACAAAACAAATTTTAGTTGTTTTCCTTGTTTTCCTTTGTACCTACAACCCTCCATCTCTTTCTTCAAACTAAAAAATAGAAACATGATGCAGGGGAAGCAAAGTTCTGAGTTAAGCCTGAAACCAGAAAGTTTAGTCTTAAAGTTGACATCTGAATTTTTACTATTTTTCAGTTTCGGGGTTTATTTTGTCCTTTTTAATTTTTGGGAGGTTTAGGTCCGAATTATAAGTTTAATTAGCTTTCTTTCCAAGCTAATTAAGTAGTCTAAATAGTCTCGTTTGTTAGGGTTGAAACTCAGTATCAGTTTTTTTTTATTGAAATCAATAAACGAATTACCCAACTTGGGAATTCAATTATCTTCTTGTTATTCTTGTTATTTGGCCATTACGATCCGACATTATTTGGTATTGGAGCTCTTGGTACTAATGGCCGAACGAAAGCGTGGACACCATTCGGGTAGCCGTAGAACCGCCGAAGTAGGCAACGGATTTGAACCGCGTGATCTACGTGACGTGGAGATCGAACGCCTCCAACAACGAATCCAAGAACTTGAACTCCAACAGGAAACACAAGATGAGGGAAACCCTTTTAGTTACGTTCGCGGTCGGCGGGATCGCTGTGGAGTTGATCGTCGGGAAGACCCCTTACGTAGTCTCGGGTTACGAGTTGAGATACCTGAGTTCGTCGGTAAGAGTCACCCAGATGATTTTATAGATTGGTTAAGCACAGTTGAGCATATCTTTGATTTGCGGGATGTGCCCGAAAAATTGAAGGTTAAAGTGGTAGCTATGAAACTTCGTCAACATGCCTCGTTGTGGTGGGATCATGTAAAGAAACAACGGTATTTGGCGGGTAAGTCCAAGGTAGAGTCATGGGAAAAGATGAAAAAATTGATGAAGGAGAAGTTTTTGCCTGTTAATTATAGGCAAGAAGCTTTTCTGGATTACCATACTTTCTCTCAAGGAACACTTACAGTTGAAGAGCTCATCAATGAGTTTGAAAGGTTACGTATGCGGTGTGATGCAAACGAAGAGGAAGAGCAGGTCGTTGCTAGGTTTTTGGGGGTTTTGCGTCCTGAGATCGCTGATGTGGTGAGTCTTCAACCTTACTTAACTTACACAGATTTGTGTCGTTTAGCCCTCAAGGTTGAGAAGCAGCAAAAGAATAAAGGAAATTCAAGTACTAGTAGGTGGACTCCAACATCAAAGACAACGCCTACTCTTGCAAGTAAGGTTGTCGTCCCTAAATCCAATCCATATTTCAATACTCCAACAACAGGTAACTCTAGTAAAGCACCTCGTTGTTTTAAGTGCCAAGGTTTGGGTCATTATTCTAGGGAGTGTCCAAACCAGAAAACAGTAACATTTGTTGAAGAAGAAAGTGAAGTTATTTACGACACCGATGGGAATGATCTAGATGAATCTCCAGATGTTGAGCTACTACATCCCGATCAAGGTGAGTCGTTGGTTATTCAGCGGGTGTTGAGTGTAGCGACGTCTATTGATGATGATTCGTGGCACCGGAATAACATTTTCCGTACCAAGTTTCAAAGGTAAGGTATGTAATATGATTATTGATGGGGGTAGTTGTGAGAACGTAGTGTCAACATACATGGTTGAAAAATTGGCGCTGAAAACTGTTGATCACCCCGAGCCATACCAGTTAACGTGGCTTAAAAAGGGTAATACCGTGAAGGTTAGTAAGAGGTGTTTAGTGCATTTCTCAATTGGAAAGAAATACAATGATGAAGTATGGTGTGAGGTTGTTCCTATGGATGTGTGTCACATTTTGCTAGGGAGGCCATGGCAATTTGATAGAAAGACCAAGCATGATGGTTTTCTTAACACGTATAGTTTTCAGAAAGATGGGAAGAACATTATTTTAGCACCATTGGATTCAAGGCAGTCTCCTCCAGATGTGGACTCGACTCTTGTTCTTAACCGAATTGATTTTGAGAATGTGGCAAAAATCAGTCCGCTAGTGTTCGTGTTGGTTGTGGAAGAGGCGAATAAAGTGGCAAGTTCAATACAAAGTCTAGTGCAACCTTTATTGATGGAATTTGCTGATGTGGTGCCCGAGGAAATACCATCCAGATTACCTATGATGCAGGATATTCAACATTGCATTGATTTTGTTCCAGGTTCGTCTATTCCTAATAAACCTGCCTATCGTATGAATCCCAAGGAGTATGAGGAGTTACAACAACAAGTGGCAGAATTATTGGACAAGGGTTTGATAAGGGAGAGTATGAGTCCATGTGCGGTGCCTGCTTTGTTGGTTCCTAAACATGGAGGGGCTTTTCGAATGTGTATTGATAGTAGAGCTGTCAACAAGATCACAATCAAGTATCGTTTCCCTATTCCTCGTTTTGATGACTTGCTTGATCAACTCCATGGTTCATTGATGTTTTCCAAGATTGACTTGAGGAGTGGATATCATCAAATTCGAATGAGGTCTAGAGATGAGTGGAAGACGGCATTTAAGACTCGGGATGGATTGTATGAGTGGATGGTCATGCCTTTTGGACTATCCAATGCACCGAGCACCTTTATGCGACTTATGAACCAGGTTTTTAAACCTTTCATTGGTAAATTTGTTGTTGTTTACTTTGATGATATTCTTGTTTTTAGTAAGACTGTAGATGAGCACTTATCGCATCTTCGTGAGGTGTTTTCGGTTTTGAGGGAGCGAAAACTATATGCTAACGGGAACAAGTGCCACTTCCTTGTTGAGGAGGTGACCTTTTTGGGCTATGTTATTACGGGACAAGGTATACGGATGGACAAATCAAAGATTGAAGCAATTTTGAACTGGCCACTTCCCACCACTTTACATGATATTCGTAGTTTTCACGGGTTAGCTTCCTTCTACCTTCGTTTTATCCAAAATTTCAGTTCTATTATTGCTCATGTTACCGAATGTATGAAAAGGGGACGTTTTTCATGGACTGATGAAGCGACCAAGGCGTTTGAACTACTTAAGGTTAAGGTAACCGAAGCTCCTGTTTTATGTTTGCCAAACTTTAATGATGTTTTTCAGGTTGAATGTGATGTGTCAGGTGTTGGCATTTGTGGAGTTTTGAGTCAAAACAAACGCCCCATTGCATTTTTTAGTGAGAAGTTAAATGAAGCGCGTCGCAAGTATTCTACTTATGACAAGGAGTTCTATGCTATCATTCGTAGTCTTGATACGTGGAGGCATTATTTGTTAGCTAATGAGTTCGTGTTTTTTTCGGATCATGAGGCTTTGAAGTATATCAATGGTCAACATAAGCTACAGCCTCGACATGCCAAATGGGTCGAATTTCTTCAAGCTTTTTCCTTTGTCATTGTACACAAAGTTGGATCACAAAATCAAGTGGCAGATGCACTTAGTAGAAGACACTCATTGGTTACAGCTATGAAGGTGAGTGTGACAGGTTTTGAAACTTTTCGAGATCTTTATCAAGATGACCCAGATTTTAAAGAAGTGTGTAGCAAGTGTGGCATGGGAACATATCAACAGTATTCTAAGCATGATGGGTTTTTGTTTAAGGGTGCGCGGTTGTGTATTCCCTTATGTTCGTTACGTGATTCTGTTATAGTAGAAAGTCATGCCGGGGGTCTCGCAGGTCATTTTGGGCGAGACAAGACATTGGCTATTCTCAAAGAGAAATTTTATTGGCCAAAGATGGTGAGGGATGTTCGTCGGGTTATTGAGCGTTGCAAGATTTGTCACATTGCGAAGACTCATAGGACAATTGCGGGGTTGTATACTCCTTTGTCGGTACCTGAAGCTCCATGGGAGGAGGTTAGTCTTGATTTTGTGTTGGGGTTACCTCGTACTCAACGCAAGAAAGATTCTGTGATGGTGGTGGTTGATCGATTCTCCAAGATGGCTCATTTTGTTCCTTGTTCCAAGACTTTTGATGCTAGTGAAGTGGCTCGTTTATAATTTGCTGAGATTGTGAAGTTGCATGGTATTCCAAAGACTTTGACTTCGGATCGAGATGTGAAGTTTGTTAGTCATTTTTGGCGGACTTTGTGGATGCGTATGGGGTCTAAATTGCAATTTAGTAGCTCTCATCACCCGCAAACTGACGGGCAAACCGAGGTTACTAATAGGAGTTTGGGAAATTTTCTAAGGAGTTTGATTGGAGAACATCCTAAACAATGGGATCTTACACTCCCTCACACTGAGTTTGCATACAACCGGTCACCTAATCGTACTACAGGTAAGAATCCTTTTGAAATCGTGTATGGTCGTAATCCTATTACTCCTTAATGAAACGAAAAGTGTACCCGTTTTAAGGGGTCATTTAAGCCCTAATTCGAGTAAATGTGATCAAATATTGCCCTAAATCGTTCCTTTTGTCATTTTAGGTACTTTTGAGAAGAATTCTGGAAAACATGCTAATTTGGACGTTTTTGGAGCATAAAAGTGAAGAAAACGACAAAGTCTCAAAAGAAGCTGGAAAACCTTCCTGACATCGTCAGAGTCACAAGGTGACGCCGTCAGCCAACGTTGACAAAGGAGTAGAATCATATTACACTAGACGCCCTATGAAGAAAACAAGATGTTTACACCTGACGGCGTCAGGTGTTAGAGGAAGTAGGCCGTCAGGTGTAATGCTAAAGAGTGACGGCCCAGAGCTAATTTACAAGTGACGGCTTCAGAAGTAGATCTAGGCCATCCGAGAACCCTAATGGCGGCGAGCTGACGGCGTCAGAACCCATAACCTGACGCCGTCAGAATGTAAAATCTAT
>LBNU01019020.1:0-12577 GCA_014162995.1 Artemisia annua
CTTGTTGTTATCAATTTTCCATGTTTGGCTTAATTTCCATTTATGGTAAGCTCATAATCCTCGGCTTAATCTATATGCTAACATGTGTTAGAATATGTGTTTTTGGTTTTAATCTATCACATCTAATTAGGTGCATATGTTCCAAGTATTATTAGGATACTTGAACGAGTTTCGGGAGTCAATAAATATCCATTGTTAAGGAGTGTTTGGCGCTACTTGAAATTTGAACTATTTGGTAGTTAAACAGTATGTTTCATGGATATATGTACTTCTAGGATCTTTTGTTATCTTTGTACATTGTCTTGTACTAACGGATATGCAGGTAGACAACATTTGAGATGTTGTCAAATTTTCAAGTTTATGGATATTTCACTAAGTATAGTGAAAGTCGCTAGCCCTCGGTCAAAGTCTATCGGTAAGAGTATTTCTACATCCATTTCTTGCATTTCCTAATCATATATGGTATAAAGTATTGTTTTTAGGAGTTTTCGAAAAATTTGAAAATCGTATCGATGGTCAAAATAGTGGACTGCCACTTTTTTCAGACCTGGCGGAACTGGCGGATCCAAATTTTGGGTTCCGCCAGTGTATTTTCTGGGTACTCCAGAATTTGGCCCAAGGGACCAGGCGGAACCAAAAACTGGGTTCCGCCTATGTATTCTGAGGGTTCCGCCGGTTGAACATCAATATTTGATTTTTTAATTTTTTGAATTTTTTCAGCAATCCTTAGGATCCATACTTGTTACCAACATACTTCTTAGCATTTATCACCAATATTAGGGCTATCTTAGTACACTTCATCCAATAGGATCATCGCTCCCGCCATAATTTAAAAAACTCTCTAAAAACAACCCAAGGAACCTTTCTACAAAAAGGAAGGAATCCTTTATTTGGTTCCTTGACATCCGTGGGTCCCTTAACACAAATGTTTTGTGATAATTACCTACGGATACTACATTCTTCCATACTTAACTCACCCTTCATCCATTAGCCTCACTTATTTAGTAACTTGACAACTCCCTAACTAATCCGGACTTATTATTTACAAAGATTACATATAATATCTAAATCACAAGTCTAACTTATGACTATAGATATTGTCTTGTATCTACATATGTTACCTCAATTGGTTAACATGAAAATAATGTGTCATCCTTCAAGACGATAAGGATTTACATCAAGTCATAACTTACTCTTAAGTTATAGATGTATTATCGAGTCTTGCTATCCTTTTATGCTATCCAATCTCAACTAAGTAGGATTGACAACTTAAGTATTTCGTTCGAAATATTCAAGTAAACTTGACTTACTACCGTAGTCATTAAAGTCATATCCGAAAAATCAACACCCAAGTATTTTAACAATGTTTGATAAAACACTCATCATGACTAGAACACTTATCATAGTACTCTCCCAATCAATAGGAACAAAAACAAATGTCAATAGGTTTTCATCCTTAAACATTTAGCACTTAATTTCACTTGTTCTTTCACCATCATCTCATCACATTCACCTTGTGATATATCTCAGCCCATAAGCTTCACAAACATGACAAAACTTCAAGCATCTTCCTCATAACCTTTCATCACTTAAACCTCAAATCAACATATGCAAGTTCTAGGATCTAGAGCCTCCTCATCATCTCGTCATTCTTGTTTTCATAAGCATGGTGATTTTATTCCACGTGATAACCCTACTTATTGAAAGACACCATATGTGTCTATTTCCTTTCAAGCGTTCATCATAACCAAATCTTGCTCATAACCCAATTCAAACCCTATTCCTATTCTACTCATCTCTATAGCACATACAAGATCTATTAAAATTGGTAATTTCATTTAGATTCCTGTTCCAAAGAGCTTTCTTGAGAACGTTCTTAACATATTCCATTATCACACACAAACACATCTCTTGGTCTTTGATGATCAAATCACTCTCATAACACATACTCAAACTCAACATAAAAGATGTCTCTCTTTAGATCATTCAACCATAGATTCCAAACACAAAGATTAAAATCTTTTTGCATTACACATACATGTGTCGATTACATGTTATTTGTTTGATATGATTGGACATCTTAACATAACCATGATAACTATTTGATTGATTCATGTGTAAATCTTGGTTATATCTTTATGATGCCTGCATGCTTATATGTTTCGTGTTACTATATATCAACATGATTTGTATGATATTTTCATTCTTTATTTATATGATGTTTTGCATGATTAACATGTTACGTGTTAACTCATGATATATCATTTTGGTACATGATGTTTTTATATGATATTCATATGTTTGAAAGCTTTTGTATGTTGTCATTTATTAGATCCATGCTTAGGATGATCTATATAATACTTGCTCCAAACTGTTATCGCTTAAACATGGGTTGCATAATTTTTCGTCTTGTCTCTTTCGTAACTTTGTCACACTATTTGTTCACTTCGTGTGCACTTATTATTTGTAGAAGTACTCTTGGTATGATAAACATTTAGAATTCGTTTTATCATACAAATTTATCACATAGATTGTTATATGCTTAAGTGTCTAAACTTAACAACAAAACAATTTCACAATGAAGTGTTTTAAATAATGTCATGCTATTGCTTAGTATGATTATTTGTTGCTATGTGGTAACTTTATGTCTAGTAGTCGAATGCATTGTTTGTATTAGATGATGTCTTTAGATTTTTTTATCTTTGGTGACATCTTTTGTCACTAACAAATTTGTATTAATGGATTGAGAACCAATCACTTGCCATCTCACTCCATTCTAGCTTTTATTTGCTCATCTCATATAACTGTAATCCCTTTATTGCTATGTGAATTAGTAATATGTTTTATGGAACCCCTACACTTGCATATAGTTTTATAGCAAATAGGATTGAGTCTTAGAGATTTGAAATTTGTGTTTGCATATCTTTCAATCAATCTCTTTCTAATTCACATAATTGCTTCCGATTTCCAAAAATCACTTCCATCACTATTTAGCTATAAAAATACTCTTGTCCTTTCCACCTCCGCTTTTCAAAAATCACCTCCATAACAATATTCTAATCCTTTCCACCTCCTTTGAGAAAACCACATGCCTCTTCATGCGATCATCTCGCATTGATAGAGAAGAGCTACATGACTTCAAGGATAAAGTTCTTTGTTTGCTAATCAACATCCCTAAACACTTCATAATCTTTCAATTTCACAAAGCTCATCGCTTTCACTAAGCTCATCGCTTTCATTAACCTACAACATCCTAAACACTTCATCATTATTCTTTATACGATGCATTACACAATATGTTGGATGTCCACCAAGAGGAGGAGAGAAATTCATTCACATATTTGTATTTTGTCAAATTGTATTTAAAGAACATCTACTCATGTTTATTACACCCTAAAATACCAACACATAGGTACACTTCATTTGGTTAAGGTCGATTCACAAAACCACAAGTGCTTCAAGCCTTTGATATTTTCTCTTTTTAATATTTCAAGCCCTTTTCACCCCCAATACCTCATCAAGTGAAAAACACATCATATGTTCGACAAAGTTCTTCATCTCCACAACTAACAACCAATGGAGTCTAGGATTATTCTCAAAACTAGGACTTCACAACTTCATTGTCTAGAACACCATCATAGGATCTCATCCTTTTTCTTCCTCGACACATATCATGCACGTCATTGTAAGTGCAAACGATATTTTAATCAAAACTCTCATTCTCAACACGTTGGTCTAATCAACACTCTCGCATCTTATGATGTCATTTTCATCCTCATATAGGTGTTTAGTATTTTTAGTACTCTTTTCATGGAATTCTTGTTCCTAGGTGCTTATTGTCCTCACTTCTTTTCAATTCCATTCAAGCATGTATTATGGCAAGATACATCATCTTTGGTAGATGATAAAGTCATATTCGTTGTTTATCCCTCGAGTTGTGAATTTTAGGATTGCATGAGTCGATATGTTCTATCAAGGAACCCTCGGGCATAACGGAAGGAACCCTTCTGAGGGTTCCGCCGTATCCGCGGGATGACAAAATTGTTTTTCTATAAATAGTAGCCCATGGTCTTCTCATTAGGTTGATGACTTCACACATAGATTCTCTCCATCATAAAACCCATATCTAGATCAGTAACAAACAATGTAGAAACATACATTAATCACCCATCCCATAATGATCATAATGCTTCTAACATTCATCATTGTTGTAAGCATATCATACATCATGATCCACCAAGAAGGTTACAAGATCTTGAAGTCATCATTCATTAAAGCATTCCAACATATGAAGATTCAAGGGCACTCAATGGTTGAAGACTTCTTATTCAAGAAGTTAATGTAGATTAGGCATGCATATCCATTAGAATTTTATGTCATGGATCATCATTGTATTATCACAATATAGATTAGATGGTTTATGTGTTTGTGCCATAAAACACAAGGTTTTTATGTTGGGCCACAAAACATAGCGGGAGTGGTTTTACGCTTGGTAAAGAACTCGACATCTAGCTTAGTGTCGGAAATATTGTATAAGCGACGATAGGAGTGGTTGTACCTTGTAAAAGAACTCGGTATCTAGCTTTGTACCGGATAAAGTGTAAGCGACGATTGTAAGGTTTTCTCCGCCGAGAAGGGAGGTTGTTGATCTAGTGAAGTAACTCTCGAGTTGGGTACTCGAGGAGTGGAGTAGGACGGAGAGGAGATCCATGACCGAACCACTATAAATCCTCGTGTTCGGTTTGCACTTTCCTTTTACTTATTGCTTTTCTTTAACGTTTGCATTATGTGATTGTTTGTGTTGTGACTTGTTGATTGTACTTGTGTGATAACATGTTTTAAGTTATGTTAGTCATAAACTAAATTAACTCTTCATATTAGAACAAGCTAAAAATGGACATTTGATACAACAAGTTTAAAGTTTTTAAACGGTAAACTATTCAACCCCCCTTCTAGTTTTCCACAAGAATATCTCTCGCCAATCCTGCAAATCTGAAAATGACGGTCTACCAAATGGATGTGAAAACTACATTTCTTAATGGCAAGCTGAAAGAACTTGTTTATGTCAGTCAACCAGAAGGATATGTGGATCCTGATCATCCTACCCATGTCTACCATCTAATAAGGGCTCTGCATGGCCTAAAGCAGGCACCTAGGGCATGGTATGACACGTTGCCAAAGCATCCTCTGGCAAACAGATTCTCCAAAGGTGTTGTTGATCCTACGTTATTCACTAGGAAATCAAATGTTGACCATGCAGAGTGGCATGATACTCGTCGAAGTACATCGGGTGGTGCTCGATTTCTTTGATAATATCTTGTGAGCTGGTCTTCAAAGAGACAAATGTGTACATCGATATCTTCCACAGAAGCTGAATACATTGCCATGTCGTCATGCTGTGCTCAAATGTTGTGGATGAGATCTCAATTATCGGATTATGGCTTTGCTTACTGATTGGTTTAAAATCAATTATATATATTATTAGTCCAAGGAATTGCTTAAGAAATAAGCAAGACCCGAGTCGTAGTCCGTGTGAAGGTGAAGGTGAATGGAATCGTGGTTAACGATTCGTGAAATCGTGTCATGAAAAAGTGAAAAAGTGAAATTTTTGAGATTTAAAACTAATAATATGAAAATACAAGTGAAAACAAGTAATCATGCAAAGGGTACAAGTAATTCAAGCACACAATCCTAAAAACACAAAATATGTGAAAATAAAATGTAACGTAAACACCTAAAATGTAAAACTAAGGCAAATCTAAACCTACGGGTGCAAATTGAATTTTCAAAAGTCCTAAAAGATAAAAGAAAATTTTGGGAAAAAAATATTTTTTTGACTTTTTATTTATTTATTAAGAATTAAAAACTATTTTTGTTTTATTAAAAATGATTAAAAATAAAAGAAAATGTGAAAAATGATTTGAAAAATATAAAATGAATTTTGGAAAATCTAAAATAACTAGAAATAATTATCTAAACTGTTTTTAGATTTTTAATGCTTTTTCTGATTTTTTATTGATTTTTCTTTATTTAAAAAAAATTAAAAATGATTAAAAACTAAAATAAAATGTGAAAATTAGCAAATGAACTCAGAAAAATATAATATTTTCAGGACAATTCTAAATTTATATTTGAAATCTAAGAAAAATAAAAGTGATGAAAAATAAGGTGAGAAAGTGCTTATTGGGTTAAAAACAGCTTAAAACAAGTGCTTATTAATAAGCACTTGTCAC
The DNA here is from genome assembly GCA_014162995.1 of Artemisia annua. NCBI lineage: Eukaryota > Viridiplantae > Streptophyta > Magnoliopsida > Asterales > Asteraceae > Artemisia > Artemisia annua. Next base: position 6,234 of record LBNU01019020.1, read on the forward strand.
CAATATGTCTAAAAACTCTACAATAGGTTCGAAATACTCAAATAAGAACAAGAGAACAGAAATTAGAACAAAAATCTCATTGAATCTTACAAATGGAACAATGAGCAGTTTGCAATAAGCACAAGCATTAAGCAAATAAGCACTGGATAAAGACAGGAGCTAAGAGATCATGTAAAACACTTAAGTACACTCAATTATGCTCAGTAATAACAAACAAGCTCAGAATTCAAGTCAAACAGCACAATTGCAGGCCTAAAGGCTAATTTGTTGCCTAATTTAAGCAAACAAACAAGCACTAACTACTCCAATAAGCACACAAAGATCAAGATAAGCTAGCAAATATCCTGTAAAACCAAATATCAGACTATTATGAGCTTATGAAGGGCTTGATATGGCAGCTAATAAGGGGGGCTTCTAGGGGCAGAAGTGAAAGAGTAAAATACAACTAAGAAGCTACTGCTATTAGGACCTATAAGCTACACTAGAGAGTAAAAAGCTTAAACCAAGTATGAGCAATCCTGAACAAACAAATTTAACCAAACAAACAAGCTGGAGCAAATAGTTTGATAAAAAGCTAAAACTACAAACAAACGTAACAAACAGTCCTACTGAACCTAAAAACAGGCTAGATATAAGCAAGTAAATAAGCTCCTAAAAGTAAACTAAGACTAGAATTCAAGAGCTGGAACTACTAGCTTCTAGGAAAACCAAAAATTAAGCCATGTGATTAAGTAGATAAGCTATTATAGAGCAATCAAAAAGCTGAAAACCCCAATGACTGCTGGTGCAGGGCACCAAACATTCTAACTAGCACACTTTAAGCTAAAATTTAAGCTACTAAACTAATTGCAAATTACCAGTACTTAGCTGATTTATGAAGATGAGCTATTAAGCTATTTAGGAAACCTATTTTTATGGATTTTGGAAATCTTCTGATCACAAAATAATATGCTAGAAAAGCTAGAATAACCTGCTGATGCAACTTTAGCTAAAATGGGTAAAATTGGTTTTTTACTAAATGACACCTAATACCAGATTCTATACTTGTTTTAGAACACAAAATGAGTATGTCTAAGCTCTAAAAATGTTCCTAATCCAAATTACCCTATAAAATCAAAACTAGGCTGTAATACTACTTAAAATTCAAACTAAGTATGTAATTTGTGAAACTAATGCAAACTAATACATTACTACTCCTATATGCAAATGAAAACCAAATCAAATTCAAAATGTTACCAAAACAAGCTTTGACTATACAAAGTCAGCTGTTCCAAACACACCTTTAAATCACAGTTTCACTATCAAATTAAGATTTAAACAACCAATATTCAAACCAATGATCAAAATGAATCCGACAACTATGCTAGACATCAGATAGACAGCAAACAACATCAAAAAACTACTACTACTTACTATCATAGATCTACTAAAATTAATGCAAATGAGAAGCAGTTTAATGGCATAACAACACAAATGAAACAATCAAGCACTAACACTACCAATTCTACTGAATCAAGAACAAATAAGAGCAAACAAACAGTACCTACAATATAAAATTCAACAAATGCGCTTCTAAACTAGCAATGGAAATGAGATCTTACAGATTTTAAACCCTAACTGAATTAGGGTGAATATCCAGCCAAGCCTATCTTTAGATAGGCTCAAATCACACCTCTGCAACCATAAACCACCACTGAATTCACCAAATCACCTTAACCCTGCTCCTTTGACTTTCGTTGACCAGAGACTAGATAACCAATTAACCAGATTTAATCTAACAACTCTCACTACAAGCTGTTAAGAAGCTTGAATGAGCTTATGAAAACATTAACTGAGAGCTTGAAATTGATTTGGATATTAATTTGCTTGAAAATTAAATGGCTAGGAATTTTAATGAACACTAAAATTTTATTGAAAAACTTTAAATGATTACAACTTGAAAGCTGAAAGAGTTACAATAAGCTAAAAAACGTACACTTAAGCTAAAAATTACATTAAAGCTACTATAATACTCTAATCCTACTCCTAGTTAACTAACAGTCCCAAAATGTGGGTAAGAGAGAGCTTTTATAGCCTGAGCAGGGGAGCTAAGGGCTTCTCTGGAAGGCTCTAGATCTTCAATCACATCCCTTAGATCATTATTCCAATCATTAGCTCAATCTACACCGTTGATATAGCTGCCACATCACTTCCACCAATCAGAAGGCTGGGTTTTCACATGGATCGATGACATGTCACCCCTGACATGCAGAGGGTGTACGAATTCCCCTAATTGCCCTTAATCTCTGTTAATTTGATGTTATGGTGAATTAGGGCTTGTGTGAATAGTAACAATTGGGGGGCGGGTAAATTGGTTTTAAAGTGTAATAAATGTGACGGTTTTGGGTCGGGTTATAAGGGAAAATGGGTAACGAGATATATTATTTTGGGCTTTTGGGTTTTTATGTGGGATTGGGTTTGATGGATAAAAGGCTGGGCTTTTGGTTTATTTATGGCGTTGACAGGTTTTGGTAAATGAGTTTTAGGATTTAGTATGAATTGAGTAAACAGTTTAAGGGTGATATTTGCCAAGTTATAAATTCGAGGGACCTTTTCTGCCATTTATTCAAAATTGATCCAAGGGATATTTTTGACAAACTTTGATTCTTCAAGGACTTGTTTTGCCGAATTGAGCTTAAATATGATCCATAATGAAAATTGCTTCACCGGCGTCGGCTTTTGAACCTTTTTCCATTCCCGTGCTCGTGTTGTCGTTTTTGGCTTTCTTTTGTCCAATTTTTGCAGTATCCATACCTGCACAATCACAAATGCAAAAACACATATATTTGGCATTTATGGTCGGATTTTTGGTCGTTTGGGTCCATTAGAATAGGTAAAAGGTATGTGTAAAATGACACAATCCCCTAGACTAAGGTATTGTCGTGTCCTCATGCAATGTAATCACATCACGCTTTTGAGATAAATAATTTCACAACTCTTTTTACTAACTTTGAAAAGTAGCAAAACGTTTAAAAGAGATACGAAATCATTTATTCCCTAAAACGTCCCGCTTTTCCATTTTATTCCATTTATTAACTATTATACTACTATTTTTTTATTTTTTCATTTTTACTTGTGACGGTATGCCGACTTTCATTATTTTGCAATAACGTTTAGGGTCATAGAGTAGAAAAAAGACTCATGGAAAAGTGACCATATGGATAAAATTCGTCATCCTTGATTTTTTACAAGTCCCGAAACTAAGCTTAAAAACGAGATCACAGCTTACTTACAAGTTAGATGCCAACACTACCCATGGAAGTTACTTGTGAAATAACCTCTCGCTCCCATATCTTAATGTATCTAGATTTTTTTACTTTTGTTGAGAAATGAATTGCTTCATGTTTTCTTGTTTCGATATGTTTTTATCCGATAAAGATATCAAGTTTAGACGCTAAGTAGTTTTTCATCTTCTCTCAAGAATCGTTGCCTTAAAAATGAGGTCCACATCAAGGATTTCGGATACATATGAACTCAAATATATAAGTTGAGGAGTACTACACGTGCACCTCATGTGACTAGTCTAGGACCATCCACATGCACCTCACGCGCCATCAACTTATTTAACAACTTAAGCACTTAACGTTCATTCACATACATCACTTTTTTTATTCATATTTTTTCATTTTTTCATCATCATCATTTTTTTTCTTTTTTTTCTTTCTCTCCTTTTTTTTCAACATATATCATAGAACTTTTACGGGTAGTTCTAAAACCTCATACATAATCCAAAGATCGTATCTCAACACTTTTGACTTTATTTATTTTTGATGTATCCTTGATGTGTACCTAATTTTTAAAGCAAAGATTCTTTTAAGAAGATCAAGAACTAAATTTCGCCAAAACCTAAATATCTTTAATTAACCTAGAACATCTATTAATAAGGTGAAACAATCTGATGGGAGCAAAAGGCCACAAGTACCTTCGATGAGCTCTAAAGAGAACCAACTACTCCACGTTTGGCATCTAACTTCTAAATAAACTCTATCATCTCTCGCTCTTCGCACATTTAAAAGTCTCAAATAATGAGATTCGAAAACACTTAGCCGATAATCAAACCACGCATATATAAAGTCAAATACGAGAACTTGCAAACTCTTAGAAAGATTCGCGTTTTCTAGCTCCTTATGTAAAAGACTAGCAAAAGCTTTTCAAGCCATGCATGTTAAAAGTCAAGTACGAGAACTTGCAAAAGAGCCGCTCCTTGTGTACAAGACTAGCACGAGCTTATATGATTATCAATTGGTTAAGGGAACAAGCTAGGGCTCAACATTCCCTGATCAAGTCAAAATTTTATTCCTACTCTCGCCAGCTAGAAAGTCAACACGGTGTCAAAACAGTTATTATATTTTTGCATAATTTTAAATTTTTCTTATTTTTTTTGTACTTTTTCACAACATTTTCATCATTTTTTTTTCTTTGAAATTTTTCAAAATTTTCAAATTTTTCAGTTTTAAGAAAAAACGGAGTTGCGAGAGTAAACGACAAAGATGAAAGTGCAAAGTCAAATCGAATCGAAGATTCACCCCCCAGACTAAAGATAAACATTGTCCTCAATGTTTCAATGGTAAGGGTTCTCCTACATAAATCTAATGCCGTTTATTAATTATGCCAAAAGATAAATGTTAGTCGATATGATTAGGATATTGAATGAGCAACGAAGGATGAGACTCGAGTGGAGTAAAAACAAAACCACGAGCATGAGAGTCTTCAAACTTCGGGCGAATCCTGGACATAAACATCAACAAGCACAAAAACACGAGAAATGGAAGAGGCGCACCTCCTCACGTCACATTAGAAAAGAAAATAGAAAGATGATAGAAATGATAAGCATGGGGTGCCTCCCACGAAGTGCTTTATTTTTAACGAGTCATAAAGCATAGACTCGCCCCGAATTTACTTGTCCTTGGGGAAGCAAATGGAGCGGACACCCGGCACAAAAACGGAGATGCCAGGGTCAAAGACGGTATCCTCACTCCCGGTGGAGTGGAAAAGTGAAGAAATGATGGGATGAGTAAAGAATGGGTGAACACTTGGATGACGAAAGTAAAGTTAAATTCTGAATCTCGGGTGGGTTGGGTGGGTTAAATATCAAACATCGGAACATCATAGTTAGAAATATCGTCCACCACTCCAACAATATCTTTATTCATATCGGATTCAAAATCTACATCCGGTGGTTTCGCGGGCGGACGAGAAGACGGTAAATTGAAGAGGAATGAAACAGCATCGGAAGGTAAATCACCATTATGTATTTCTTCAATAAGCATGTTTCTTCGAAGGTCATTCTCGTTATTCTCAATACCTGGTGGAGAAATGATATGAGTAAATTCATTGGAGAACTTCTCGTGAAGAGAATCAATCATATTACGTGAATCCTGGACTTCGGGTTCCATTTCAGACTCATCACAAGGAATATCGAAGATTGGATTATTTAGAGTAAATTCCAAATCAAAATCAAATAACGGATTTGTGAAAGTCATATTGAATGTTTCGAAAACCCTTGGAACAAGGTCATCAATATCCTTAGGATGATCGAATTCAACTTCCTTTAGAGGGTGAGAAAGTGATTTGTCATTTTCTTCATTATATTTTTCTTCTAAGCTGACGAGCTCAGAAGGTACTTCATCCACATAATTGATGTCTCCACAAGATAAAGATTTATCATCGTCGGAATCGGAGAACATCTCAACACTATCATTCGGATTGTCAAGAGGAGGTAACTCAAACTCTTCTGCCATATTAAAATCATGTTTTTCGAAATCGGGAAAAGAATCCTTGAGTTCGGGCTCCAAAGGATCTGACGGCTTAACAATCTCAGTCGAATTAGAATCATTATGAAAAGTACCGACTTCTTCCAAAACGGGGTCACTTCCCTCAACCGGTGTGAGGGAAGGATGGGAAGAGTCAGGGATAATAAATTCAAGACTCGAAGAACATTTTGGAGAATCCGGAGGTGCGACAAGTGGTGTGCTCTGAGAGCTAGGAATTTCTACCACTTCCGTTATGGTCCCCGGTTCTTGGTCTTGATAAACGTGAAGATAAAGCAAGTCGCTCTTTTTAGACATCGTTTTAAGCTCAGCACGTTTGGTTGACAAACTCTTAACCGTAAATCGAGAAAGGTTAGGATCAATTTTTGACGGTTTAGGAGGAGCAATTGTAGGCTTAGATTCTTGGACAACCGTAGGTTGGACGTATTTAGCACTTCCATTGTTAGTGGAAAGTACCGGGTCCTTTGTCACCTCGGTTTCTCGTTCCATTTCCCTCACCGGAGAGGGAATAGGAATCGAAGGTTCATCTTCACC
>LBNU01019021.1:8565-28550 GCA_014162995.1 Artemisia annua
TAACTAATCTTTTTACTAGCCGTTGGGGAATAACTGCTTTCCATATTAATAGGGTAAAACTTTTAGAATATTATCTACTTTCATAATCATAATTTATCCTTCTAAGATAAATCTTTTCCTTAGATAATCTTTCTTGCGCATTAATTCTCAAACCCTAGCAGTATATATTCTATTCCCAAATTGGCGAGTTATTCATACAATTCAATACTAACACAACTGCTTTTCACAAAAGATATTATGGCTTCGATCACCTTTGCAGATGAGCACAACCAAGTGGCCAATTTGGAAAAGTCAAACGACAAGAGTGGTCCCCTTTTTCACCAGATTGTGGATTTTCTAAACACTACTCATGTGAGGTATGCTTTACTTCTCAATCCCACAATCTATATCTCTCAAATCAAGTAGTTTTGGAACTCTGTTGAGTCCATAACCATTGAAGATGGAGATACACATGAATCTGTGGATGCTCTTAGAGCCACAGTGGATGGGGTAACTATTAATGTTACTGAGTCATCCTTTAGGAGAATTCTCCAATTGGATGATCTCAATGGTATCATCACATTACCTATACCAGAAATTTGGGAAAGTCTCTCTTCCATGGGGTACAATACCACTGACAAAAGGGCTACTTTCAAAAAGAGTGGTTTTTGTCCTTATTGGAGATTTTTAATTCATACTCTATTACATTGCCTTAGTCCTAAGAAAACATCTTATGAATAGTTTAGTTCACCAATGGCTTACCTTTTGGCTTGTCTAGCTAAAGATAGGATTTTTAATTGGTCTAAATATATTTTTACAAGTATGCAAGGCAATGTAAAGAGTTTAACAAAATTTTTGATGTATCCAAGGTTTGTGCAAGCAGTGTTAAATGAATTTCAACTGCAACCCCATAAAAGAGTTTACAAAATCCGTTGCCTTAAGCCCAAAGTTCTTCAAAATATGGATAAAGTTGGCAATTGGGTTTTGACACCACTTTTTCCTCAAATGCTTGCAAAAATTGCACAGGTACAAGGTGCAGATGAAACAATCCCATTTGTATCTCAAAACACACCTACAATAACTATTCCATCTATTGATTACACTCCACCAGTTACTCATACCTATGAGAGGAGGAAAAAACAGCCATCTTCTCTCATCCCAACACAGCATGTTCCTGATCCTTTTGGTGTTGGAACAAGCAGTGGTGGTTCAAGGCTTCATTCTAGCCCTGCTAAGGTGAATTCTGAACCATTGCCCTATGATTCACCTCTCCCAACAGGTAACACAGTTGGAAGTGTTGAGGGCAGTGAGCAACCAATAGAATTGATGGCACTGTGTACCAAATTAACTAAGCAGGTTGAATCTCTGGAGAAAGACTTGGCACAAGTAAAGGAGCAACATGCCAAGGATGTTACAGCTTTGCAACAAGAGATTCAAGCCTTGAAGGATGAAGTACAGGGGTTACAGCAAAAGAAAAGGACTGTAAAGTTGATGGTATCTTCTTCATCCTTTCCCAGTGAAGATTTCTTTGAAGATTTTGGGAATTCTCCCAAACAGGGGAGGAAAACTGATGCTGAAACCAAGGGGAGGAGAATTGATTTCAGAGAAGAAGATGATTTTGATGCTGATGTTGATTTTGGAGTTAAAGATTTGGCATTTGAGCAAATGGATGATACTGAAGAGCAAGAAATTTCTCTACAGCATCAATTTGATACAGATCAACCAGGGCAAAAAGATTTCACTGTTGCAACAAATATTTCCACTGCTGATCCAATTCCCACTGAAGTTCATCATGTTTCTACAAAAGTTGGAGTGGATGCTTTTATGTTTGCTGAGAAAGAATATCCACTTAAAGCTGGAACTCTTACTTCAATGTTGTCAACACAAATAAGAGTCCATGAAGATACTGAGAAGGTAAGAGCATTGATAAAAAGGATTCAAGAACAATGTTCAAGAGCTATCCAAGCATTAAGAAGAAAGTGAAGTGTTTGGAAGAATTTCCCAAATCCTAAGAGATGATGCAGATTGAAGAAACTTATTGATTTGCAGAGAAATCATAATTTAGGGGAGGATTGTTGGGAATAAAGCTAACAGTTACCACTGATAAGCTTGTGGAAGACACTGCTGAAGAATGCACTGCTAGTACATATTATTACCACTGCTGTTAGGATAACTGTTATGTATACGAATATAGATAAATATAGAAAAGATCTTTGTGAATATTCTATTCTGTTAGTTTTATCTTTATCTTATAAAGGACTCCTTGTGCTACAAAAGGAGCTCCTAGGTCATTGTTCTAGGTACGTATAAACATTAGAAAGCTTCAAGGTGTAACCCTAGTGATAAGCAAGATCACTCGTATTATTATAAATAATATTGAAGCTTTGGTGTTAAACTTACAACTGTTCTCACTTACATTACATCATACAATAAACATTCAAAGTATTGTTAAGTATATTCCGCGTGCTTAATAATATAACTCAAAGTATCACTCTAACACAAGGCGTGTGTTTAGATCCTACAAGTGGTATCAGAGCCAGGTTTCTGATACTTTGATTTAGAGGATCCAAGGAATTAAAGCTTAACCAATTCACTCAGATCCATGGAGATGGAAAACAACCAGTCCAACTCTGTTCCAAGACTTCCTAAACTTAAACTCAATGAGTTTGAGATGTGGAGGATTATGATAGAGCAATACTTTCTCATGACAGACTATGCTTTGTGGGAAATCATCTTAACTGGTGATTCCTTCAAGCCTAAGAAAAAGACTGAGAAGATTGGTGACAAAGAGGTAGTAACAGTTTCTGTGCCTACTACAACAGATGAAAGAACTCAGAAGAAGAATGACCTGAAGGCCAGAAGTTCGTTGCTCATGACTCTTCCAAAAGATCAAATAATTGCTTTCACCAAGTACAAAATAGCAAAAGAACTTTTTGAAGAGATCTGCTCAGTGTTTGGTGGCAATGATGCTACTAAGAAGACTCAATAGACATTGTTGAAGCAAAGCTATGAAAACTTTTCTGCTTCAAGCAATGAATCTCTTGGCAGCATCTTTACCAAACTACAGAAAATTGTCACTCAATTGACTGTGTTTGGAATTGAGGTAGAAAGGGAAGACCTCAACTTGAAGTTTCTAAGAAGTTTGCCTACTGAGTTTTTTTAGCGGGGACATGTCCCCGCTGAAAGTGTGACATAATTTTTTGTTAGCAAACTTTCAGCAGGGACGTGTCCCCGCTGAAAGTGTACCATAACTTCTTAGTGTCACTCTTTTAGCGGGGGTATGTCCCCGCTGAAAGTGTGCCATAATTTCTTTTAGGACACATTTTCTGCGGGGATGCGTCCCCGCTGAAAGAGTGTAACACTTTTTTTGGTGACACACTTTCAACGGGGACTTGTCCCCGCCAAAAAGTTGGTGCCACGCTGGCATTGTTTGACCAGACAAAACGATGTGGGACCCACTAGTCCCAGCGGAAAATGTGATTTGTCCCCGCTAAAACTTAACAGCGGCGGGGTTGTAGTGGCGAACTTTCGGCGGGGAGATGTCCCCGCGGAAAGTCTTTGGCGGGGACATGTCGCCGCGTAAAGGTGGGGTTAAGTTCCCGCCAATTTTCTTCAATGTTGTAGTGTACAATAAACATTCTAAGTATTGTTAAGTATATTCCGCGTGCTTAATAATATAACTCAAAGTATCACTCTAACACAAGGCGTGTGTTTAGATCCTACAAGTTTTAATTTTTAGTAAGCGGGCACGAAGTGTAACAACTTGGTAGCAGAGCTTCGGTTTAAGTGAATTAGGTTTCCACTATAGATTGCCTATTCTTAAACCACTCGTAGAAGCATTGAACGTAAGTGTTAGTAATACGGAAAGTAATCATTAAGTATGAGATGGATTATGCCTTTTGTTAGATGAGCTTAATGATGATAAGTGATGAGTGTGGATGTTATGGTTGTTAGCTTGCCTTCACGGCATGGATGATAGTTTGCCTTTTATTGCATGATGTTTAGCTTGCCTTCATGGCATGGATGAAAGGTTAGTGAGATTGGATGCAAGGCTATAAAGGAAGAATTAGTAAAGCAAGTATGAATTTGTGTTGGAAATGCTTAAGTAGGATGATTTACAATCTCCTTATTTGAATAGATCGGGAAGCCTTTTTATTTAAATAAAGAAGTTGTAAATCGTTGAACCGTAAGTTTATAATTCCTTATTTACATAGATTGGGACGTCTTCTATGTAAATAATGAATTGTAAATGAGTGGGCTTATACATATCTGTTATGACGTGAGTACGGGTAGTGAAATGAGAAAGTAAAAAACTAAAGCAAGTTAGACGTCATAAGAAATGAGATTTAATGTGAAAGGAAACTTATAGAGGCGTTAAGGTTATGTGTGAACCTTAAGATAAACGCCTAGAATGAGTAAGTTGATAAGATAATGGGTAAGCTTTCCCGAAATTTAACAAGAAGATTGCTTAAGTAATGTTTAGAATTGGTTTTTGGAAGTGCCATTTAGATGGTACTTGATATAAAATTGAAGTGAGTTACCAGTTTTTGAGATAAATACGGGTTGGTACTAAATAAATGTGGAATTAACCGGTGACGTGGAAATAGTGTAGAAGTTTGACTTATATAAAGTCAATTAATAGATATAACCGGATGACAAGTTGTCATTGTTGGAACTTTTAGAGAAGTGTTGTTTATAGTGGATTAGAAGTTATGATTATGTTATAAAAAGTTTAAAATTGCAAGATCATCTAAATCGTTGCAATGAAATGACTAAGGATTTAAACTATGAGAACGGGTGTATGTTGTGACTTAGTTTTAGATTGTAATGGACGAGAGATTTCGAGGACGAAATCTAAATAAGGGGGTAGAGTTATAAGACCCGTTTCCCAAATACAAATAGGCCCCACCTTAGATGAAAGTGACTAAGGTTTAATGTGATTGGTTAGTCAATAAAGTCACGTGGAAGTCAAACCCGATAGTCAACTTTATGGTCAAGAATGTGTTATATAGACTATGGAAAATATTATGTGGCAAAGTATAAGGAAATAGACTTCAGGGGCTTAAGTTGTTATATGCTAAATGTGTTATAAAGTGTAACGTGGCCAAAGTAAAAGAAAAGAAGCTTGAGGGACCAAAGATTTCATCATATGATCAAAGTATGATTATATGATGATATAGAAAGGAAGATGGGTAAGTTTAGATGGGTTATATAAACCCTTGATTTCATGATGTTGTGTTTTAATGGGTTTTGACTTAATGATAAAGGATGATGATGATTGTAGAACCGTAGAGGGAGGGGGTGAATACGGTCTCTTAGGCTTTTTTAACGTTTAAAAACTTTAAGCCTCTAAAAGTACCAAGTGGTTAAAACAATAATAACTACTAACACAAACACAATCCAAAGTATATAAAGCGAGTAAATGACACCACGATACATATTGTTTCGGTGGAATATAAACCGTTACAACTTCAATCCACTGATATTCCCTAATATCGATGCTCACATAGAAGGAGCTACTCCCAATGGTATTCCGCCCTCGGAAACCACCCAAAGGAATCTTATGATTCAACTTAACCTAAGGTCACTAAGAACACTCCAAAAGACTTCCCACCGGAAGTATCAAACCCCAACTACATCCCCAATGATCTAGGCTTGGTCACCAAGACACAAGACTTCCCTTACAACCAAATCGAATGAATAAAAGTTTGATTGTTTAATCAAGTCCTAACCAAACCTAGTGACTCGATTCTAATAGAAAGGGTAAAGATGAGATGACCCTCGACACAATCACAAGAGTGGATTAGGTTCTTGTGATTCTTCCTTGCAAGGAGATGTGTTCTTTTAAATGATGTTAGTGAGAAAGATTAAGAACACAAGATAGAATTAGAGGATTAGAGAGAAAGAATAATAGCAAGGTGTGAGGAATACAAGAGGCAAGGGTGGATATTTATAGGCAAAAGTCCCAACCAAGAAAAAAGTTAACGAGACTGGCGCGTTGCCTGCGCGTCGGAGCATAGGTAGTGCGCCAGGATCACTGTTACTTTTTCTCTTGGGACTTTTGTCTTTTAAATATCCAACCTTGCTAAACCCCCAATTGTACTTCACACATTTAGACCTTAACATTATTCATCCTTAAGGTCTACCAACTCAAATAGCCATTTTATAAAAATGTTTTGTGAAGTGTTTAAGTGAAATCAATTATCAAAGACAGGGGTAGTTTAGGTATTCCTCACTTGGCATAGAGAGAAGAGAAGAATATGCCAAGAGGTTATTACTTTGCTTGGAAAGGAAGTGTGGATGTTAGAGAGGGAAGAATTTGAATTTGAAAATCAAATGGTGTGAGAGGGAGAAATGAGAGAGTAAGGTTGGGTTAGAATGAACCATGGTTGAGTTAGAAGAGTAACCATGGTTGGGTGAGAAGAGAGTGTGTTGAGAACAAACTATGGTTGAGTTATAAAGGAAACCATGGTTGAGTAGAAAGGGATATCCAAATGAATTTTCCATCCTTGGAGAAGAGGGTGAAATGGAGGGTTGAGATGTGTTTGGGAGAGTTGGATGGTTGAGATGAGTTTGGGTGAGTTGCATTGGATGTGATGATTTGAAGCCTTGGTTTGAAATTCAAATTTGAATTTGAAGAGGAATTAGGCATGTGATAGAAATAGGGTGTGAGTTGGCTAGTGTATGAGGGAGGAAAGGATTTGTGAGGGGAATGTGCGAGAAATTTGAATCCAAAGAGAGAGAGAGAGAGAGAGAGAGAGAGAGAGAGAGAGTGAGTTATGTGAGGAAGGTTTATTTGAGTTTGAAATGGATGGTTGGATGAAGAGGGTGGTGTGTTGGTGAAATCCTAGTGGTTTAAAGGGAATGTTATAAAGGGAATGTTTGGAAGATTTGGTGTGGGAATGCAGGAGACAAGAAGTACACAAAGTATAAGGAATATAAGGAAATGTTGAGAGGAAGATTTGGGAGGATTTTGAAATGGTTGGAGGATTTGTTTTATGTGAGGAATAATCAAAGGATTGATTAGAAGATAATCATAATGTCATTAAGTAAGAAAAGAATTGACAATTATGATTATGAGTTGAGAAAATCAAAGGTTACTTATAATCACAAGTAACTCAACGTCGAGTATTCATAATCTCATAACTCATGACTTTCCACGACTTGACGAATCCAATAATCACCTTGATGCAAACAAGTTAAGTGCCTTGCATCATTGTAAAGCATATCCCATATGGGAAAGGATGCGTTTACGCAAACGGACCTTTGACTTAGTTTTACCAATAAGGGAATAAACCCGTTACGTGATTAGAAAAGACGTAAACACGGGTTATGGCCATGTTAATACTTTCACTTGATGTTACATGAAGTATATAAGTCCCCTAGGTCTAGAAAAGCCTTGGCTAGAGGCATTAGTCAAAATACTTGAGTTGACGTTTTCCCGAAAATGGGTATTTGAAAAGTTGGATCTCTAATTCTAAAACTCGTTTCGAGTGTTCTCAATTAAGCACATAACATATACATACATGTATTGAAAGATCCACATTTGTCAGGTAAGGGGAAAGCCGACTTTTAAAATTCGTCCCGAACCATACAGTAGCCTGGCGCACTGCTGGCGCGTCAGCGCGCCGGCAGCGCGTCAGGAGCAGATATGGATTCAGGGAATTTTGGCTATCGTTTGTTATTTTATGTGTTTCGAAAGTTTATTTTTCATCATTAAAACATAAGGAGATCTTAGTCAATGTTGCCCCAACAATCTCCCCCTTTTTGATGATGACAAATAAATTCCGAAAGCAAATAAAATTACAAAACGTAGCGAAGACAAAGAACGCCTTTGGTGTAACTTGCGTCTTGACCTTGCCTTTGTAATTTGGTGAAGCCTTAGTCTTTATCTTTAATCGGTCTTCACGCTCTTGCTTTCTTTCTCCCCCTTTTGTCGAATCAAAAAGGCAGGTCTACCAATCAAGCCAGGTTTCGAACTTGGGCCTGTGGGATAAAAAAATAGAGCTCGCACATGCACCCAAACATGCTCCCCCTTGATCGTAGCTCCCCCTAGATCATTTCTCTCCCTTGTTCCAAGGCGGGGATACATGGGTCAAGAGCTTCACCTTTTTGGTGGCCTAACTACACATAAAACAGACAACACGCAATAAACAAACAATCCTCACATGTGGAAGTCCAAAATAGGTTAGGTTACCATTTGGATACATAACAAATGGGTTAGTCCACAACAATATATATTATTTTTCCAATATGGCTCCAATAACCATTTGTTGATCATGATAATATGAATTATATGCTTTGCATTAAAGATATATGCATATTGGTCAATAAATATCACCACCAAAAGTCACAACAAACCCATAAGCATTTTATTAAACACTCAACATGTAGGACATACAATAAAGCCAACATATGATCCTAACACAACTTATTACAACAAGCTTATGGTTAATCCTAAGGGGACATCACTAGGAATACATGGTTTCTCCTATTCACTCTTCATCTTTGTCTGGGAGAACCAGCCTAGAGATGTCCTTAAGTACCACGGTCATCACAAACACATCATTGTTGATGGATTTGTGAAGTTCTCTTATCTCCTTTCTAATAGAGAGAACATCACTTTCAACCACTTCGTTGGAGGAGCAACATTTACACTCACGTGCATAGTTTTCCTCAAGTGGTTCCTCAAGATCATCTTCGATCTTATACGAAACATCGTCCTCAACCAAACAAAGTTTGAGGAAATCCTTCACGATTGGAATATCCGAACCATTGAAGTTACTCCAATCGATGTTCTCTTCTTCTTCTCTAGTCATCATTCTTCTTCCATTGTTAAAATGGTAAGATGATCCAACAAACTCTTCTTCAAAATCCATTTACTTATGTGTGTTAAGAGTGAATAATTAATGTTATGCTAGATTTGGTGCCTAAGAAGTGTTCATTGTTAATCCTTTAATAGATGGATTAAGTTCGTAGTTAGGATTCTTTTATCTTGAAAGTTGGTCAAGACATCAAGATCAATGTACTTAGATGCTTGATAGGATGTTCAAACCATCTAAGTCATGTAGTTATATTCTTGATCACATGTTATAGGAAGAATTATTCAAAAGTGTTATGAGTAATTTGGTTTATTTTGATTAGTATTGGATGATCTTAGTTTCTCATGCTAGTTCCCATAATATATCATGCATGCACCATAATTTGTTAAGCCATGCATGATGCTTCCAATTATGGTTGGATGAGAAAGGTTAATAGATCATCATATTGGAGTAAAATGATTCTATTCAACACAATGTAGAACCTACATCTCATCATACATGAACCAAGTGCAAGTATTCATGTAAGACATCACAAGAGTATAGTTGTATGTGTATAGAGATCAAATGTATTTTAATTTAGATACACAAACTAGGTCCTATAAACCATCATACATTAGTGTAGAAAGTCACTATATAATGCATGATATCTTCGATTCTAGTTCGTTATTTAGTGTGTCGACTTTAATAATCCTTATATGTTACTTGCATTAACAATATAAGTTTCTAATATCTCGGATGAGACACTTAGTTTATTAAGTCTATTCGTTGGGTATTTTAGTTTGTTATGGAATACCATACCGAATTCAAACCACATGAATTCTCTTCAACTATGTAAGTAGTTTGTATGTTTGCATAAAAATTTTTCTTTTCTTTCTACCCAAAACACCTAGCATGCAATTTGCACATTAATTGAATAAGTAGATATACATATAAATTCTTCAATACGAGTGTAAGTCGTGATCCAAAGTTTTATCTAATCTTGGTAATTTTGACACAAATGACTTTCAATCTTATTAAGTTTTAATAAGGTATTTTGTGTTAAATTTTCTTCTTCATCACACATAGTATAGACATGTAGGATATTGAATATTATCAACCGTCGTTTGAATAATGAGTTGATGAATATTTTTCTTCTCGGAAATCATGTAATGAAATTTCCTTCCATGCCTTCACATAAGTCCTAGTCACATAAGTACATAAGCTCTAAAAGCACATAAGTAGGAGAATGCAAACAACTCTCTCTAGACATCTTAACCAATTGTTCTCCTAAGATGCATGTCAACCATGGACATCTAAACCTATCCCAAAAGAAATTTGTACTTTTGAAAAATGTCATGCCAAAACCTAGTCTTGTTTATCTTGTGACCTAAGTGTTCTATTATTCAAGTCACCAATAACTTGTTCTATAGGATGACCCCTCGTTCACTCACTATCTTAGGATTGCCTTCATCCGAAGCATTAACTTGTAATGACGGCGACCTTTCTTGATCTTGAACTATGTGTTCATTGATCACATCATCTTCTACCGAAGGAGATTATTTAGGCTCGGGCATGCTCTTATCAAAGGTCACATTGAGAGATTCCTCAATCCTCATTGTTTCCTTACTAAGCACTATGTATGCTTTACTAGTTTGAGAGTATCCTAAGAACACACCTTCATATGAATTTGGGTCGAATTTTGTGAGATATTCTTTGGTGTTAAGCATGAATACTTTACAACCAAACACCCTAAAGTATTCTAGGGAAGGCTTCCTATTTATAAGTATCTCGTATGGTGTTTTGTCAATGACCTTCCTAATGTAGACTCTATTAAAGATATAACAAGCGGTATCTAAGGCATGACACCAAAACTTTTGTGGAATGGATTGCTCGTCAAGCATTGTTCGACTCATCTTTCGTAACTTATGATGTGTTCTTTCAACAATCTCAAGCGATTGAGAAGTGAACGTGCCCGATAAGTTATAAGATATTCCATGTTGTTCACAAAAGCTACCAAATTGCAATTTTTCAAATTCACTACTATGATTTGTTTTTATTGAAACAATAGAAAAATCAAGTAGGTTTTCAAGATTCTTTCTCAAAATATCAAATTTTCCTAAGACTCCATCCTTAGATGCTACAAACAATACCCAAGTATAATTCGAATAATCATCAACAATCATCAAAGTGTAGAAGTTTCCTCCATAGCTCTGGATTGGGGATGGATCATACAAATCTAAGTGTACCAACTCTAAAACCCTATTGGTTGCCACTTCATTCCTATTCTTATTGTTTGCATGTCGTTGACTCCCTAGACAAGTATCACAATAATGTCTTTCAAAACTCAACTTTGGTAAATTCCTTACTAGCTCGTTGGAAGCTAGACTTTGGACTAACCTCATATTGGCGTGACCTTACCTCCTATGCCAAAGCGTTGAGTTATCCACCATGGATGTAAGACATATGAGTTGTTTGGAGTTATCTCCTAACTTGCATGTATACAAGTTATTTCTCCTATGACCTCTAGCTAACACTTTACCATTTTTAATAATTGTACAATCTACTTTAGTAAACTTAACCTCACAATCATCATCACTTAATTGACTAACACTAATCAAATTAAAGTTTAAACCACTAACATGCTCAACATTGGTTATTTCTATGGAGTCATGAAGGACGTCACCTTTACCGACAATTTTGCCATTAAGTTTGCTTCCAAAAATGACTTGATTGCCGTCATACGCCTTGTATGAGGTGAAAAATCTCCTATTGCCGGTCATGTGTTTAGTACAACCGCTATCCACTATCCACTCATCCGGTTGTAGATCACTTTTGAGACAAACCTACAACCAAAAATGCAATTCAAGCTCTTGGTACCCATTTCTTCTTGGGTCCATTTTGGTTAGCAGTTAAAGTGCCAAAGTTAAACATTCTTGGGTCTTGAAGGAAGACACATAATCTTTCAATACCAAATCTAGAAAAAGTGGACCAAGGGTTGTTTTGAAAATTATTTTGATTTTGATAACTTGGTTTATAGCTTTTAGATATGTTTAAGGTCTAAAGAAGCTTTGCTTTGGATAGGAGTTGTCTCTCCTTTGGTAGTTGTTATATTGATAATGAGATGACCTTTGATTATTATGAAAGTTTCTTCTTGGAAATGATTGATTATATTGTAAGGAAGATCTTTTATTATATGATGTCGAAGGTCTCACACTGGGAGTAGATAAAAGTGGTCTCTGATTTACCCGAGGTTGTGTGTAACCAAGTCCATTACGAGAACCCGAGTTATAAAATTGTTTAGGGTTTTCCCTTTTTGCAATGGGTGCTTGGTTACCTCGAGTATTTGCAAAAGGAGCTTGAGGAGTAGTTGGTTAACCAAGATTATTTGACGAAGATCCAACTTTCCTTAGAGACCTTGCGGGCTGCTGGCGTTTCGGCGCGTCACCAAGCGCATCAGGCTCGGAAATTTGTGGATTTTCATTTTGACTTGATTTTACAAACACTATTGTTTTTGTTAGACTTTCAGAGGTGTTTTTCTCATGTTTTTGAAAATCTAAGACCTTTCTTATCTTGGGACATTTTTTGACGACTTATGATGTCTTTTAAATCATTAGTACTTTTCTTAAATTTTGAAAAGCTTAGAGACTCTTTTTGAAGTTTAGTTACTTCATCATTTAAAGAGTTAACCTCAAGTGTGAGTGTCTCACATCTTTTACATGGTTCAACCACCTATTTGCAATGATTTAGAATTTTAACTTCTCTTTCAAGTTCATATACCTTCTCATTAAGTTTAGCACGCTCTTGTTCAAGAAGACGTTTTTCTTTGAGAATATTTTCATAAGTTATTCTAAAATCATAATTAAATTTAACTAGTTCCTCATTCTCCTTTTGCAATGTATTATTATTTAAATTATTAGAAGTAGAAGGGTTTTGAGGTACCTCTAGTTTTTCTTGTGCCATGAAACAAGTAGCTTCCTTGCTTGATTGATCTTCATCTTCATTATCACTCCATGCTCCATCGATGAATGCCTTGTTCACTTTGGGCTTCGGATACTCATTTATGAACTGACCTTTTTCACCATTATTGTAGCATCCTTGAGTACGCCTAGAACTTTCGTCAACCTTGTTGTCAACACCTCGACTTCCACCAAAGTTGTTTTTCCCACCATTACCTCGGTTACCAAACCTATTACCACGCCTAAAGTTACCGCCTCTTCTAAAGAACCTTCTAACTTTCTTGGCCATCAAGTTGTATTCTTTGTCATCTTCGTCACTTTCATCATCTTCACTTCCTCCTTAATCATCACTGTCGTCACTATATTGACTCTTAGTGACTTTAACTTTGAGAGCCAAAGAATTCACCTTCTCCTTCTTGTCTTTGGTAGCAACCTTGTCATTTTCAAGAATCATCTCATAGACTTTGAGGTTGCCGATAAGCTCGTCAAGAGGAAGTTCCGCCAAATTCTTGGCTTCTTCAATGGTGATGCGTGGGTTTTGAAACCTTCGCAATTAGGTTTTACCTCTCAAGGGATCTTGAGAAGCTTACAACCCCCACCAGGCAGTGTACCTGACCGATGTAGTATAGTGAAGTGGCAAATACCGGGGGATTGATCGTTCTCTCGGGGAATAGTGTCGTTAGGATTGAAAACTACTCTAATTTAGGTCTAAGGGTTGAGGGATGATTCTTTTTGTATTTTTTTATATTTTATAAAAGCAAGTAAAATCTCGGGTATTTGGAAGAGTGAGCGGAATTAGTTGCTAGTCAACTAACGCAAATAACTACTTATGCAAATAAAATAAAATAACAAGAAAATGTAAAATTGTTGTGAAACTTATATGAGAGAAAAATGTGTTTACTTAGATTTCCTTACTCCCTAGCTATCTTTTACCGGTTGATTGGTTTGTTGTAATTGTGTGGATGACGAGTTGTATTCCTTTAAACCATTCGTAGGGCCGTGTCGATCTTCCCTAACTCTATAAGCTCCTACTTCACTCCTATGTCTAGCTGACTAAAAGCTCCTAACATGGGATCACTAGAATTCGCTTATGCATTAAATACAACCATATAATCGTAGTACACATCCGATTCATGTTTCTTAAGACGTTCAAGCAAGTTACCGTATAGGAGGTTAGCCAGTTTTCTTAAGCCTAACATCGACTTCACCCACCCACAACAATCATAAACAAACCAACAACATGCAATCAATAGCTAGGTTTCATTATATCCAAGCAAACACAAGAAAAACCTAGCCTAGCATGTTAAAGTAAAGACAAGCATAAGATATAATCAAACAACACATAGACATATTGATTGATTTGGAAGGAGACTTATCTTTAATTGAACATCAAGGTCTCAAGGGTGAAAAACCCCTGAAAATACTGTGTTTTACGAACTAGGGTTTATCCCTAAAGTTCTCCCAAAAGTTGCACACCTAATGAATGAAAATTAGACTAATATATATAGATTTTACAATCTGACGGTGTCACGTTTTAGAGTGTGACGCCGTCACCTCGCCGCCAAAACTCTCTAGGATTGCTCAGATCTACTCTTGACGCCGACCCCCTTTAAATGTCTCTGGGCCGTCTCCCTTTGAGCTATAACGTGACGGCCTACTCCCATTTACACGTGACGCCGTCACGTGTAATTCTTCCAAAATCTTTCTGGGGCGTCTAGTTTAAAAATATCCACCTCTTTGTCAAAGCATGACGCAGTCACCTCGTAAAGAGTGACGCCGTTAGGTACTGTTTTCAGCTTGGTTTTGAGACTTTGTCGTTTTCTTCACTTTTATGCTCCAAAAACGTCCAAAATGCTTCCTTTTCCAAATTTCCTTTCCAAAGTACCTAAAATGACAAAAGGAACGATTTAAGGCAATAATTGATCAAATAATTACGGATTAGGGCTTAAATGACCCCCTAAAAGTGTAACACTTTTCGCCTCATCAAATACCCTTACACTTGAGATTTGCTTATCCTAAAGCAAATGCGCTTTTATTCCAATCAAAATATGANCAATGTAGTATAGTGAAGTGGCAAGTACCGGGGATTGATCGTTCTCTCGGGGAATAGTGTCGTTAGGATTGAAAACTACTCTAATTTAGGTCTAAGGGTTGAGGGATGATTCTTTTTGTATTTTTTTATATTTTATAAAAGCAAGTAAAATCTCGGGTATTTGGAAGAGTGGGCGGAATTAGTTGCTAGTCAACTAACGCAAATAACTACTTATGCAAATAAAATAAAATAACAAGAAAATGTAAAATTGTTGTGAAACTTATATGAGAGACAAATGTGTTTACTTAGATTTCCTTACTCACTAGCTATCTTTTACCGGTTGATTGGTTTGTTGTAATTGTGTGGATGACGGGTTGTATTCCTTTAAACCATTCGTAGGGCCGTGTACGATCTTCCCTAACTCTATAAGCTCCTACTTCACTCCTATGTCTAGCTGACTAAAAGCTCCTAACATGGGATCACTAGAATTCGCTTATGCATTAAATACAACCATATAATCGTAGTACACATCCGATTCATGTTTCTTAAGACGTTCAAGCAAGTTACCGTATAGGAGGTTAGCCAGTTTTCTTAAGCCTAACATCGACTTCACCCACCCACAACAATCATAAAAAAACCAACAACATGTAATCAATAGCTAGGTTTCATTATATCCAAGCAAACACAAGAAAAACCTAGCCTAGCATGTTAAAGTAAAGACAAGCATAAGATATAATCAAACAACACATAGACATATTGATTGATTTGGAAGGAGACTTATCTTTAATTGAACATCAAGGTCTCAAGGGTGAAAAACCCCTGAAAATACTGTGTTTTACGAACTAGGATTTATCCCTAAAGTTCTCCCAAAAGTTAAACACCTAATGAATGAAAATTAGACTAATATATATAGATTTTACAATCTGACGGCGTCACGTTTTAGAGTGTGACGCCGTCACCTCGCCGCCAAAACTCTCTAGGATTGCTCAGATCTACTCTTGACGCCGTCCCCCNTTATCTTTAATTGAACATCAAGGTCTCAAGGGTGAAAAACCCCTGAAAATACTGTGTTTTACGAACTAGGATTTATCCCTAAAGTTCTCCCAAAAGTTAAACACCTAATGAATGAAAATTAGACTAATATATATAGATTTTACAATCTGACGGCGTCACGTTTTAGAGTGTGACGCCGTCACCTCGCCGCCAAAACTCTCTAGGATTGCTCAGATCTACTCTTGACGCCGTCCCCTTTAAATGTCTCTGGGCCGTCTCCCTTTGAGCTATAACGTGACGGCCTACTCCCATTTACACGTGACGCCGTCACGTGTATTCTTCCAAAATCTTTCTGGGGCGTCTAGTTTAAAAATATCCACCTCTTTGTCAAAGCGTGACGCAGTCACCTCGTAAAGTGTGACGCCGTTAGGTACTGTTTTCAGCTTGGTTTTGAGACTTTGTCGTTTTCTTCACTTTTATGCTCCAAAAACGTCCAAAATGCTTCCTTTTCCAAATTTCCTCTCCAAAGTACCTAAAATGACAAAAGGAACGATTTAAGGCAATAATTGATCAAATAATTACGGATTAGGGCTTAAATGACCCCCTAAAAGTGTAACACTTTTCGCCTCATCAAATACCCTTACACTTGAGATTTGCTTGTCCTAAAGCAAATGCGCTTTTATTCCAATCAAAATATGAGCTAGGTGTCATTTAACACTAACATAAAAGTAATTACAACAAATAGTTATTCCACCCTAGTCATAACAAGCACGGAAATCATACACTAGCACCTCACAAATAGTGTTTGGATACTCTCATCTCTCGGGTGTTATAAACCTATATAACTAAATGGAAATGGAAGAAATATCACTCACTACCTGTCATAGCAAATAGATTACCATAGGCTTGGGAAAGGATCAAAAACCTCCTCCACTAGGCGTAAGCACCTAAGATAAACTATCAAAGAGGGCTTTTGAAGGGTTGTAACGTTAGGTGTAGGGATACGATAAACACGGTTTTGTTGGAATAAAGGGTATTTTTAGTGGTGGCAAGTTAATTATCTTGATCAAATACATGCACAATGCGGCGTTGCTAAGCCAAGACTCGACTCGACTTAAGCTAAAAAGAAAATAACAAAAACGTAAATGAAGATAAAATGAAACGGGATGGTAGTCCGTATGTTTTTTATACTTTTCTTTTTCCAATTTTTTTTCGTTGTTCTTGGTTTTTCGATTTTTTTTTCATACACTCTTACCCTACCATCCAAAATAATACATCATAGGGGCCTCGGTTCTCCCCTTACACTTGAACTTTTACACACTTTACAATAAACTATTCTAATGACTCGAATTAGGATAATTGAAAAACTTGGAGTACTTTAAAATATTAACGCACATGTGGGGGCAATAATTGACTTCTTCCCCATTACTCCATTACATTAGTACTTTACTCATGAGTCCCAATTGTCCCAAAACAATATGTACAAGGATATGACTCGACTTAGCAACCATGTAATCAATAAGACAATTAACTAAGGGTTTAAACAAATGTTGTCACAATAATGCATTAAAGATGAGTTCATACAAGGTAGGCTAAGGCGATTTGGGTGTACATTTGGGGTGGATTGTAAACAAATTCTTCCTTTAAGTAAGATGTTTAAAGTTAGAAACGAAAAGATAGGCTCTGAGGGGTGTACTACGGGTATCGTGTACTAAAAATGAGTACATCGCTAAGGTATGGGAGAATTACTTGACCAATGAAGTTAATGTAATTATAATACGGGTGTAAAACATGGGTTATCCTAATGCCTCTTATCATGTAGTAAATCTAACTACACGAATGTAGTCTCACTTGTGGATTAGGGATGGTCACTAAGCAAGTTCTAGAATCTATAAACTACCGGTACACACACAAGCACCAAAAATGAATGCTTTTCCTACCAATTCTAAGGGTGAACCTCACATATTTGGGAGAAAATTTTTGAGTGGTATGGTTTTTTGTGCTAGTCATACAGTTCCCTATCCATGAGACGCTTATTATGCCTAAAGTTTCACTCCTATAAGTTGTAAAAAATTTTAAATTTGGCGCTAAAATTTCCCTAACAAATATTTCTCTCAGTTTTATTACACATCTACCATTAAACAAAACAAAAATCAAGCGTAATAGCATTTTCTAAGGTGTCTTCATTTACCCCCTTACACTTAAACCGAACATTGTCCCCAATGTTCACATAAAAGATGTAAAATTAGAGAAAATGAAAGAATGAAACAAATACTCCCCTGATTCGTTTGATGTGGATCGTGTGGTAACATGGTTAGATCTTCTTCCAAGATGATGTAAAAGCTCAAAGATCAAAGCGACGCCAAAAGCTTGATGTCATGAACTTGATTCCATGTTCATCTTCTTGTCCAATGTAACCTGTTAAACCTGAAAAAACAATCTAGGCAAACCTTGCATAAAATCGGCGGCAAAATCTATATAAGGATATAATGCTTGTGTAATGAAAGTTTTGCAGATTCCTGGAATTAAAGATGCAGTAATTTTTATAATCCGGCAGAAAGACTAAATTTAAAAACTTTTTCTGGAATCATTACCTGACACCGTCAGCTTTTAAAGGCTGACGCCGTCAGAATTGATCTGACAGAATTCTTATGTTTAGTTTCCGGAAAATTTCTGGAAAAACAATTACCTTAATTCCTGGAATCCTGCAAAATTTCATTATGACTCGATACAAGCATTTGACTCAAACAAATACTAATATGTATGTACATTTTATATCGCTGCAATTCATGTCCAATTCGTTCTTATAAACAAATTTAGATTTCCCTTATACTTATCTTTTGCAAAATACCTTTATATGTAGTTAAGACGAAGGTAAAAACAAAATAAAGCATTTTCACAATTTAATTTGAAACATGAATTATTAGAGATAAAAATAAAACATACCTACGGAAACAAATAAAATCAAATAAACAATCACACAAAACAAATAAAGCTTGGGTTGCCTCCCAAGAAGTGCTTTTCTTTATTAACGAGTCTTGTAGCTAGACTCAAAGTCACTCTACCCTACGTAGGTGAGTTCCGCATCGAGGACATCTTTAGGGTTGAGTTTGGCTGGAAGTTTCCTATTGGTGCGTTTGGTGAGATATGTCCTCTCAAACTTCTCTCCATTTGGATCATATAATGTCATCCTTATGTGCCATGATCCATCTCCTTCCTTAGGTGGCTTTTCCCAATTCCATTTATGTTTATCATCCTCGCTTTTCCACTTATTCATTGCTAGGTTCATTGGCAAAACTCCTAGGAAGTCAGTCATCTTTCTAAAAACTCGGGGATTTTAAAAGGGGTCTAATTCGGTGTCCCTAGCCAAAAGTTGCTCTACCGTATGTGTTCGGTTTACAAAGTCTTCTTCTAGGTAGAATGGGCGTTGGGTTCCTATGAAGTCTCCATCTAACCATGGTCCGTATCTAGAGGGTCTCCTATTAACATCTGTTGGTTCCTCAAGGGTGTCATAGGCGTGTTTCTTAACATCATATACCGACCAAGTTTCTTCTTCCCCTACCGCTATCTTAGATTCTTTACAATCAATCATAGCACTTGCGGTGGCTAGAAATCCTCTTCCTATCAACAAAGGGCATGTGGGGTCGCTAACCATGTCAAGGACGTGGAAATCGGCTAAAATTGTTAATTTCCCTATGTGTACTACCACGTCCTTTACTACTCCAACCAGGTATGCCACACTTCCATCCGCTAAACCTATTATTACCTCAGTTTCTTCTAGCTTTCCTAGTTTGAGGGTGGTGTAAAGAGGTAGTGGAAGTAAGTTAAGGCTTGATCCAAGATCGGCTAATGTGTCATAAGCCTCAGAATTACCGATCTTGCAAGGTAGGACAAATAAGCCCGGGTCATCTAATTTCTTAGGTAACTTGTTTCGAGCGAAGGCGGTCCCCTTGTCGCGTAACTTAAGCCTCTTCTCATATTTTTCCAAGAGGGCATTATAGTATGGAGCATGTGCCAAAACATCAATAACCGGACGTTCGAGGCGGATTTCCTCGAATTCTTCGTCAAGGTTTTGAATGGGTGGTGTTTCAACTATGTTTTTGACCAATTTAGTGTTGGATATCCTATTCTAGTGGTCTTTTTGAGGGATTTTTGGGTTTGTTTGAAACACGTGCTCATGGCATTGACCGAATAGTATTGCGGGCAAGAACTAGGAGACGAAAC
>LBNU01019023.1:4123-27002 GCA_014162995.1 Artemisia annua
GATTCATCATGTGTTCCTTGAGATTCAAAGTCCTTGATCATAAAACCTAGGTCTTTTTGTTCAATGTGATCATGTTCGGCTAAATCCTCCTCAATTGTTTCCTCAAGTTGTGATGTGTACGAACCCATTAATTCATTAAACTTATGGTTTACGGTTAGGAGGCTTTCCTCAAAATCTTTCCAAAGGGTCTTACTAAAAGGAATTGATCCTAACAATGATTGTTTAATAGAGGCCACGCATGCACACAATTCATCAAACCTATCAAACTTTACACCCATCTCCTCTTGTATATACATAAGATCACTTAAAAACTCATTGGAACAACAAGAAGCAAATCTATCCGAGTAAACTAATTGTTCCTCTATTGTTAGTGATCTAAATGGAATATCATCCGCCATGATGACAAATGAAAATGATTTTACAAACAAAAGGCACAAAGAAAAAGATAGATTAAAGAAATCCTAGAAAAATAAAATAAAAATCTCCCTAGAAAGGAATCTAGTGAGTAGACCTAATAAAATAAAAATTCTACCTAAACAATAACTATTCCCCGGGAGCGGCGCCAAACACTTTGTGCGTGGTTTTGCGACCTTAAAACAGGTTTTACCTCTCGAGGGATCTCAAGAGGCTTACAACCCCACCAGGCAGTGTACCTGACCGATGTAGTATAGGATAGTGGTAAGTACGGGGGATTGATCGTTCTCTCATAGGGAATAGTGTTCGTTAGGATAGAAAAACTACTCTAATTATTTCTCTTGGTTTTATTAAAAATTTACTATCAAACAAAGCAAAACATCAAGCATAGGTATATTCTCAACGGTGCTTTCATTTACCCCCCTTACACTTAAACCGAACATTGTCCCCAATGTTCAAATAAAAGACGTAAAAGTAAATAAGATGAAAGAATGAAATCAAATACTCCCCTGAATCGTTTGTTGTGGATAGTGATGTAACATGGTTAGATCTTCTTCCAAGATAGACGAACGTTCAAAGCTTCCCTTCCAAAGTAATAAACGTCTTCTTATCCAAAATAACCTGTTAACCTGAAAAAGATAAAAGCCAACCTCGCGTAAAATCGGCGGTAAAATCTATATAATAAGATATAATGCTTGTGGAATGAATATTTTGAAGAATTCCTGGAGATTATAAGTTAAATAATTGACAAAACTTTTTAGGTTTCCGGAAGAATACAAAACTTTCAAAAATTGCAGAAAATTATAACCTGACGCCGTCAGGTGTTAATCCTGACGCCGTCAGAAAGTTCTGACAGAATTCTCATGTTAAGCTTCTGGGAAAAATTCTGGAAAATCTAAATCTTACTTCCTGGAATCCCTGCAAAAATTCATTATGACTCGATACAAGCATCTGACTCAAACAAACACTAATATGTAGGTTAATTTCGTTGTTATGATTCATGTTCATTCGTTCTATATAAACCGATTTGGATTTCCCTTACACTTATCTTTTGCAAAATACCTTTATATGTAGTTAAGACGAAGTTAAAAACAAAATAAAGCATTTTCACAAGTTAGTTTGAATCATGAATCAATAACCAGAAAAATAACTTACATACGGAAACAAATAAAATCAAACAAACAAACAAATAAACACAAAGCTTGGGTTGCCTCCCAATAAGCGCTTGTTTTTGTTTGAGTCACGAGCCTGACTCTACCCTTATTTAACAGAAATAGGGGAGGTTTTCCCTACACTTAGGATTAAGTGCGGGTGGAAGTAGCGATATACACCATCTCGGTGGAAGTATGCCACGTGAGGGAAGAGTGGTGGATGAATTATATGCTCAAAGATGTGGGATCCTATCATCATAACCTTACCTAATTTAATTCGGTCAATGGGTAAATCAAAGTTTTCTCCTAAAAAGGGATCATCTTCAATCAACTTCGAAAGGCTCCTAGTTGGGAATCCATCTTGACCTAATAAACCTGGTTTAAACCCATAATGTTTCTTGTGATCTATCATGAGTGGGTTATGTAAGTATGTAAGGTCATGGTTCACTCCTACATTAGCTTCCACTCCACATGGCCTAGAGTCTACTACCTTAATCTTAACATTACCCGGACTATTTGGTTTGATGGGTGGATCGGGGCCTTTTTCAATTCCTAAATTCACACCTAAAGATGGAGGATTAGGTAACGGTTTTGGTTGAGGCTCCGGTTCATCAAAATTAGGAAATTCCCTAGAACTAAGAGTAAGGTTATGATCACTATAAGCATTCAAACCTATATCCTCTAGTTGTGTTTGGTTTAAAGGTTCTACCTCTATCGGGATTCCTAAAGTCTCAACTACTTCTTCTGGGTAAGTCACGGGCGGTGTGTGTGCCTCAAATGATGGTAGGACTTGTGGGGTACTTTGTGGGCTTATGTAATTTACCACATCCTTCAACAATTTATCCCCAAACAAGCTCTTTGCTTGTTCCCTCAAACTTGCTATCAATTGATCCGTAACAACGCTTTTTGGGTTGTCCATCTTTTTAGCGAGTTGGGCACAATCTTCTATGGTTTCCCATGCTTCTTCAGCACTTAATCCCCAAAGGTCCCCATCTGCGGCATGGTCAATGTCCATTTTGGTATAGTGGTTGACACGATGGTAAAATATTTCAATTTGGGACCATAGATCGAAACTATGATGAGGGACTTTTCGGAGTAAATTTTTAAAACGAGTCCATGCATCATAGACAGGTTCATCTTGATGTTGTTTGAACATCAAGATGTCATTTAGAGTGGGTGAATTTCGTGGTTGGTAGTATGGTGGATTCGCGTTCTCCATAATGGCTAACGGAATAATCAATGGAAAAGTTTTTACGAACAAAGACACAAAGAAAATAGATAGACTAAAGAAAATCCTAGAAAAATAAAATAAAAATCTCACTAGAAAGGAATCTAGTGAGTAGACCTAATAAAATAAAAATTCTACCTAAACAATAACTATTCCCCGGCAGCGGCGCCAAAAACTTGATGCGTGGTTTTGTGACCTTACAACAGGTTTTACCTCTCGAGGGATCTCAAGAGGCTTACAACCCCACCAGGCAGTGTACCTGACCGATGTAGTATAGGATAGTGGTAAGTACGGGGGATTGATCGTTCTCTCACAGGGAATAGTGTTCGTTAGGATAGAAAAACTACTCTAATAGGTCTAAGGGTGGAAGGAAGATTCTTTTTGTATTTTTATATTTTTTTGAAAGCAAGTAAAATCTCGGTTTTGGAAGAAGGGCGGAATTAGTTGCTAGTCAACTAACCCAAGTTTACTACTTATGCAAATTAAAATAAAATAAATATCTAAACTATTGTGGTTGTGAAAACAATATGGAGAAAGTTGTGTTTACTTAGATTTCATTACTCCCTAACTATCTTTTACCGGTTAATTGATATGTATGTTACTTGTGTGGATGAAGGGTGTATTCCTAATAACTCATGGAGTGGCATACATATCTCTCCAATTCTATGAGCTCTTATCTCGCCCTATGCCATGCACGGCACAACCATAGGGGTTGTAAACAGTGGCTCATGCGTTAAATACTACCTTAATAGCCTAGTATGCCTTGGCTACATGTTTCCCAAGACGTTCAAGCACGTTACCATAAAGGAGGTTGGCCAGTTTTCTTGAGCCTAACATTGATGGAACAATCATCCCAACAAACAACAACACACACCAATCAACCAATAATTAATAGTTAGGTTTCATTAGATCTAAGCAAACACTAGAGAATTTAGCTACACATGTTAATTAAAAGACAAGCAAAAGAGATAATCAACCAACACATAGACATATTGATTGAATTAAAGTGAAGACTTATCTTTAATTAAGCATGAGGGTTCCAAGGGTTGGAAACCCTAAAAAGTACAGAAAATTCGTCTTTAGGGTTTGCCCTAAAAGTTCTCCACAAAGTTCCACACTAATGAATGAAAATTAGAAAACTATATATAGATTTTACACTCTGACGGCGTCAGGTTATAAGGGCTGACGCCGTCAGCTCGCCGCCATTAGGTTTCTCGGATGGCCTAGATCCACTTCTGACGCCGTCACCTTATAAAACCTTCTGGGCCGTCACTCTTTAAATTATAACCTGACGGCCTACTTTTCCTAACACCTGACGGCGTCAGGTGTTAAATCCAAAATTTCCTCTGGCCCGTCATTTGATAATTGGTTTCCACTCTTTTGTCAAGGCTTTCTGACGGCGTCACCTTGTGACTTCTGACGCCGTCAGGTTGTAAATCTTCATCTTTTGAGACTTTGTCGTTTTCTTCACTTTTATGCTCCAAAAACGTCCGAGTATGCATGTTTTCCAGAATTCCGCTCAAAAGTACCTAAAATGACAAAAGGAACGATTTAGGGCAATATTTGATCACATTTATACGAATTAGGGATTAAATGACCCCCTAAAAGCGTAACACTTTTCGTCTCATCAGACAACTATCTGAAAACCAACTCGCTAAGTTCAACTCGCTAGTCACATAAGGACAAGACTGACAACTCGCTGTCGCAAGAGACAAACAAGTCGCTTTCCAGCGATTTGTCTGTTTTACCAAAAATAGTAAAGCTGGCAACTCGCTACTACAATCCAAACTAACTCGCTAGCAAGAACATTCCACCGAGATTCAACTCGCTAACATGAACAACCCTTCAAATTGCTTAACACACTTAGCACATGAATGATACAGCCCTCCCAAGTGATAAACTAAGTTCCTATATCACTTCTAACCATAAAAGTACAACACTAACACACTAGAAACCACACAACGAGATCAAATGAGTGAGTAAACATGAAATACTATTCGAACCAAAAGAAACACACAAAACCAATCACACGTCCGAATATACCAAGTCCCTAAGATGAAACCTTGGCTCTTGATACCAATTGTAACATACTAGAATCAAAACATGGATGGTACTTGTTGTTTAAGGATCAAATAGTGTAAGAATACTAGAGAGAAGTTAGAGAGAGAAAGAGTAGAGAGTTGGGAGCCTTTGAGAGAAAACAAGAATCTATTAGCTTAGCAAATGAAGGTCCAACCCTCTCCCTTGGGTGGGAGAGGGTATTTATACTAATACATAAATATTGCCCCATGAAACGGGCTGTGAGGTGAGCTGACAATGGGTAAAGACCCGACTCACTCCACGAATACTAATTACATATTAACCTACTATTACACTACTAGGATAGATACTACGAGCTACCTAATGCTAAACAATGCTCGAGGTGACCGAGTCTTCTCATATGAATAATCGTATTCCTAACATATCCTAACGTTCAAAACTACAAAGTAGGTTTCATAAGTCCTATTCCAAGTCTAAGAAGGTCTAATGGTTCTTGTTTAGGAGAATACATAAGGATATCGACAATGTTGTTTTAGAAGGACATTTTCTCGAAAGAGATGTTTCCCTTTTTGAACATTATCATGAATGAAATGATGACGGATTACAAAATGTCTAGTATGAGAGTGTTGCACTGGATCTTTATAAATGTCGATGGCTCCTTTGATGTCGTAAAGGATGAAGATGTCTTTAATTGGAATTACGTTGTTGACAAGAGTTTGCTTGATCCAACGGAGCTTGTTGACATGCTTTTCCAGCCGATATGTATCCGGCTTCAGTTGTTGAGATAGGGAGAGCCATTTGTTTCTTAGAGAACCATGAGGTGAGAAAGTGTTCAACAAAAGTGCAAGTACTACTTGTGCTTTTTCTATCAACTTAATCACCGGCATGATCCGAGTTGGCGTACACTATGGTTTCTACTCCCGTTCCTTTGGGATACCATAATCCTAGGTATGTAGTACCTTTTGATGTAACAAACGCTTCAGAATGTTTTAGGATCTTCTTGAAAATGAGCACATAGACACGTGCTAATCATAATGTTGGATCTACCAGTCGTGAGATCAAGTAGACTTCCAATCATTTCTCTATGTTTAGTGTTATCTATGGATTCACTTATCTCATTCTTGGTGAGTCATAGGAAAATTAATTTATTGTATACTTATGAAGAACTAGGAATATCTTTAAGTGATTATTTCTTGCTTTTAGAGCTTGCATAAGTCCTTAAAAAAAAACTTTTCATAGATTATGACCTTGTGCTTTTAGCTTAGCTTTGTTTATTAATTGCTATATCATCTTTATCTATTTTGAAGGATCCATTTTGTTCCAATTATTGTTTTAACCTTTTTTTTAATCATAACTATGACCCATGATTCATATTTTATGACCTTGTCTATATCATTCGATTCAATGGTTGACACAAGACTAAAGATGTTATTTACATTTTGAACATTTGTTCTTAACGTTCTTACATTAATGTTTCTAATGACACTAGCCAGTTAATGACTTTTGGATTGTTAAGCATTGACAATTTCTCTATTTAAAAGTTCATTTTCCTTGTCATTTTCTAAGCTTTCTTGTCTTATCATTATAAGACTTTCGGCTAAGTCATCATCTACCAAAGGTGATGTCTTAGAAGGAGGTGGTCTTTCGTCGAATGTTATGTTCAACAATTCCTCGACTCTTTAGGTTTCTTTGTTAAAAATAATATAAGCTTTGTAATTTTGTGAATATCCAAGAGATACATCTTCATAAGACTTTGGGTCGAATTTGATGTGCAAGTCCTTGGTGTTTAGTATACAGCATTTTCTCCCAAACACACTAAGATATTCTAATGTACTCTATTAACCTTTGTATGCTTCATATGAAGTTTTATTAAAGAGTGGTCGAATTAAGACACGATTTAAAATATAATTAGTTGTGTTAAAAGACGTCATATTACAAACTTTTGTGGAGTATTTTGTTTATTAAATTTGCAAGCATCACAAAAGTGTTGGTCATCTCATCACTTAGGAGATTCTTAGTTAGCTCACTTGTAGACAAGTATTAAGTGAGACTCACACAAATGTTTCAAGTGTTTATGCCCAATAGATTAATGAACGGAAGCACCTTATGTCTCTTATACGTGTTATGTGGAAATCCTTTGACCATAGAGGATCCAATCCCCGTTATAACCAACTAGCAAGATGGACTACTTAAGGTATGGACGACTAATACTACAAAAGATAAGACCTAAGCTAAAAACAATAAGTAATACTTAGTGAGTTAGAAGATATCGTACCTTTTTGAGATCCATACAGAAGCTACCAAGAATGATATTACATAGAGCATTTCATCCTATCTTGTTGGAAAGCTTGGATACTCAAAGACTCATGAATCCAAGTTAGTCAAGCACAAATAATGGCACATGATAAAACATGGTGACAAGGAGTATAAGAACATTTAAATTCTTTGACTTTTTATCACTTGTTTTAAAGAATGAGTTACTTCTAAATTACTCTCTTAGGCTTTACAAACATGATTTGTTTTGACTTACTAGTTGAAGGTACATTTGAGTCAAATCCTAACCCGGTTTTATCTTTAAATGACTTTTGACTTTTTAATAGATTTTCAAGAGATTTTGAGGTTTCTTCCCATTTAGCTAACATTTTTCCCTTTTCATTTTGTCTTTTAATTTCATGTTTGTAATCTAGACATATTTTGCATTCTAGATTAATTTCAACATTACTTTCAAGTCTAGACATTTTATCTTCTAACATTATTTCTTTTTCAAAATTGTTCTCAAGAGATTTTGAAGGTTCATTGTTAAAGAAAGTTTTGAGGTCCATGTTACACAAATGTTTAGACTCATTTTCTAGTTTAGAAAATTCTAAGATAAATGTGTCAAAGCAAAAGTGTTCGGTTTCAAGTTGTCTCTTACTTGTAGTTTTATCTAATTGACAATCACAAACCGAATAGTTGTAATCATCTTCGTCCGTATCACTCCATGATTCATAGACGAGTTCTCTTCGAGCTTGACACATGTTTTCTTCATCACTAATACCTTTATTTAAAACATTTAAACTCGTAGCACTTGTATTTACTTCAATTAAGTGTCTATCTATTAGTTTTTCTAAGACTACTAACTCGTATGTAAGATCAAATTGATTATCTTTGACTTGACATATTTCTTGATGAAAGTTTAACAAATTTTTTCAAATATCATTAGCCGTTTGACAAAAATACACTCTTTCATATTCAATTCTTGGTAAAGCTTTATAGATCCTTATCTTAGCTTTAGTATTTTTGTTAACTTTGAGATAATCATCTTGATTTTCAAAACTCGTTTATGTTGGTTTAAAATCACCAATGGAAATAATATGCCAAAGATCTTGATCTATTGATCTCACATAGTTTTCAAATTTATTTACCCATTCAAGAAAATTTTCTTTTTCAAATGGCGGTGGTCTTTGTGTAGATTGCCCTTCTTTGAGATTTTCAAAATCCATGGATCAATCCAAGTTTTAAAATACAATATATTTTAAAGATCTTGAGTAACGTAGCTCCTGATGCCAATTGTGGAAAACTAGAAGGGGGTTGAATAGTTTACCGCTTTTTAACTTGTTTATCTTTGAAAACTTTACGTGCAATCAACAATTGAAACTAATTAACAATAAGTAATATGCAAGAATAAAGTAAGAAACGATCAAACCACAACACGGATGTTTATCGTGGTTCGGCTACAAGAACTCTTTTTCCTTGCCCTATTCCACGCCCCGAGTATCCAACTCGAGAGTTTCAATCACTAGTCAACAAGCTCCTTTCACTGGCGGAGAAAGCCTTACAATCGTCGCTTACACTTTATCCGGTACAAAGGTAAATACCGGGTCCTAGATCAAGGTAGAACCACCCTAATGTCACCTATCCAATATTTTCGACACTAAGCTAGATGTCGAGTTCTTTTACAAAGGTACAACCACTCCTATCACTTAATGTATTTTGAGGACTAAAATACTAACCGATCACTTCTTATCAAGATACAAATGGAGTATAATCTATAAGAGTTTACACAATTCAAAGCTAACAAGTCTTACAACGTTGTGTTGAAACTTGTAACTTCTCGGATGAACTTGTGAACTTTCTTGCTACATAAGAGAATCACACAAGTGAGTTGCTACTGAGTTAGATGAGAGAAATGAGAGTATATATGTAAAGTATAGCTAAAAGTGATAAAGGATTTCTTGAATGTGGCTTGCTATTTATAGGCAAGAATTCCAGCACTTCCACGGATCCGGCGGAACCCTTTTGAGGGTTCCGTCCGTGTATGAGTTTGGATCCGCCAGAGCTGACAGCAAATCACCAAGAAATCTTTCCATATCTTTGTCAACTCAAATCAAGATCCTTCAAGGTAAACTTGTAAAATATGTTGAGTGTAAACCTATCTAAGATATGCATGAGATCTTTACCAAGTCAACTTGATAAGACATGTATGATGCAATGCATGATGTTACTTATTTCCAAATTTAGACTTTTACTAATATGAAAGTAAACTTGTAAAAGTATTTTTGTAGCAACTTTGAATAATGTTTGTATGATTTATTTAGTAAGTGATTGAGTTACCAAAAGAGTTTGAAGACTTATAACTCAATTAGACACGTTACGTAGTAAAACTTACTAAATATATTTTGACACCTAACATGCTATCAACATTATAAGTTTAACAATGAATCATGTAGCAAATGTGATGTTTACTTAGAAATAAAGTTTCTATATATGAGACTTGTTAGGAATGCTTCTAAACGTTATCAAGTCTTGGTCATCTAATTATGTAATAGGTTGCTTTAGATTATCATTATGTTTAGTTTTTAATAATGTTTCATATTATTAAGTCTACTATTCATGTTATATAAAAGTCTAAGGGCCAAATGTGCTAATATGTGAAACATGTGAAGCCCAGGACTACTAGTATAAATAGACATGTAATCCCTCCTTGGAGGGTGTTGGTTCTCCAGTTATTCATCTTCATTTTATTCACATACAAGAGTTCCTTCCATCCTCTCTTTCTCTCTTTCTCTCTCTAACTTTCTCTCTCTAGAATTATATGGTTATGTGTTGCAAAATGGTGACCTAACAAGTGGTATCATTCGCCAAGGGATAAATTAGGTTGTTTTAGGTTAGATTTAGTAGAAAAAACTAGGATTTAAGGCTAGTTTTCGGATCTGGTTACTGTTTCCATTTG
Organism: Artemisia annua; assembly: GCA_014162995.1. Lineage (NCBI taxonomy): Eukaryota > Viridiplantae > Streptophyta > Magnoliopsida > Asterales > Asteraceae > Artemisia > Artemisia annua. Next base: position 14,169 of record LBNU01019023.1, read on the forward strand.
CATTTATCGAGTAAGGAACACTTTTTTCGAGTAAAGAACACTTTTTTCGAGTTAGTAACAGTGTTTTTTCGAGTAAGGACCATAGGTATCGAGTAAGTGTTCTGTTTTGGCGAGTAAGCCTGATCCTTATCGTTTATCGAGTAAGGAATACCACTCTATCAACTAAGGGAAACTATACGTCCTTAAATATTCTTTATCGAGTAAGCTCACTACTGCTTTATTGAGTAACTACTTTTATCGAGTAAGAAACAGAATGCTACAACTTTTATCGAGTAAGATCAACCAAGTAACAGTTCTGAGATTATCGAGTTAGCTCTTATACAGTTTATCGAGTAATAACACTTTCTTCGAGTAAGAAATTTTACCAAACATCGAACCTACCTTTTAACTAAACATAAACAACCTGATTATCTTTAAAGATCCAACTACTTCATCATAAACAACATCACAGTCAACACAAAACTACAACTCCTATCCTACCCCATCCCGTATCATTGCAAAAAGCAAGTAAAAGTAATATTCAAGATCTCAGATTTCTCTTTTTATGTTATTAAGATTCCTCAAAGACAAAACTAAAAGAGATAAGCCATCATAGATCAGTGTTAGAAGACATACTTCTTTCAATTTCCGAAAACTCTCAAAGAAAAACAAAAACTTCAGTTTTCATCCTTCTTTTGTTCGGCTTAAACGAAACAGAACAACAGAAATTCAACAAGTACAAGATCTCAGTTGTGTTCAGATTTTTATCAATCTTTAAAAGATCTTAAGTTTATTGAACAACAAAACATCACAGATCCCTATCGAAGGCTTGGCTTCAGTTTATATCCGAACAATAAAGGAGAAAACATTAACAAGAGTGTTATCTTTCCATCTTTTGTTCGGTTAACAGAAAGAAATGAAAAGAAAAAAACAATGATCTCTGTTTAATCTCTTTGAGAATACAAAAAATACATCATTGATCTATGCTTGAAGCTTAGCTTCTTAATATATATTCGAATATTTCAAAGAAAGAACAAAAACAAATCGGGTCTCATCCTTTCTTTCATTCGGTTTAACAAGAACAAACAACGAATCAGAAAACATTACCTAGCTGTATTCGAATCGAACCTCAACCCGTGGTAAGTTGGTATTCTTGTTTCGTACACAAGAAAGAAGACAAAGAGGATACTTGGTTATGTTTGTGAGTGCTCGGATTGATCAAGAAACAAAGGGTCGGATTTGCTTTATTTCTTTGGAAGCTGCGCTTGGTTGAGATAGAGAAGAAGAGAGTGACTGCGTTTATTTTTGTAAGGAGTAAAAGATTAGGGTTGTGTGATAAGTACTCTTTTATAGCCAAAAAAATTAGGGTTGTTATCAGTTTGCACTTAGGCTGATACCAGTTTGTTGGGCCGGCCACTCCACCAAGTGACGAATTTGTTAGCAGATATCAAGTTGGGCTATGTGGATTTGGGCTAAAGGACTGCAAGAAATATGGTATTATTACAATTTTGGGCTGCGTGGGTTCTTTGCGTAGCTTGTGACAAATTTTTCTTTTGATAAATACAATTAGTATTTCGGGTTTAAGTAATATTTTGGTGCTGAATTGTTGAGATGATTTTGGACTAAGGTTTTAACTAAGCTTCGATAATCCGAGATTGTAAATTATTTTGGGTTGATTTTAATTGGGTTCGTGTGGATTGAACTACGGTGCCAGCTATTGTGAAATCGTGAAAGGTTGAAAAGATTCGTTGGTCAAATCGATTTACACATAGTTTGATTCTTCCGATTACGTCCCAACAATCAAGGGGGAGAGAATTCATAAATCGATCTCACAAATCTCCACACCTATCTAAATCTCCACATCATTACACTTCATTCCATCTACAAGATCCATCAACAACCATATTCTCAGCAACTCTACAATGTCTCAACCACCTTCTTCCAACTACCTTCCTCACCAATATTCTTATCAGCAACAGTATCATCAAGAACAAAGTCACAGCTCCCTCATTCGTCAAGTTCTGCTCTTTGGCAATGAATCAAGACCTCCAATGTTACTACCAGGAACCTACACTGATTGGAAACAGAGATTTTTACAATGGCTCAATGATCGTCCTCACGCAGATCCTATGCTTAAGTCAATTCAAGATGGTCCATATGAAATGAAATTCATCTCTGACTCACCGGGGATCATAAGATTACAAACGAAGGAAGATTTGAGTGCTTCAGACCTTGCTCAGTATGATGCTGACCTACAGGTTGGATGGTTTATTTCCATGGGACTTCCCAATTCTATCTACATGCAGTTCAACTATGATACCAGTGCTCATGCAATGTAGAAACATCTTGAAACTATACATCGCGCCGAAGAACTTCATCACTATAGAATGAGGGAAATTCTTGAATCTTGCTTAAGCATGAATCCAAAGAAGACTATCTCCCAGCTCCACCATCTCCAGCCGTTGTTCATGATTCATTCAGTTACTCCCCTGCTGGTGTTTTCTTCTTCTATCCTCCGAATGAGCCTGAACCTATCTTCATTCTACAATATCATCCAGTTTCACTACATGGTCATATGCAATCTCTTCTGCAAAATTTAGTGAAGCTCGAACAAGTATCTACTGAGAAAGGCAAAGGCGCTATGACTTCAACTTCTGAATGCGTAAACACAATGGAAGATATTGATGCTGAAGAAGAGATTATCGAACCAATCATGGCATATACGGAAAATATGGCAAATGTGGAAGCTCAAGAGTATGATTCAACTCCACTCTTTGACACTGAAGCAGAAATCGATGCCACACTTAGCCACATGGAAGATGAAGGGGGTAATCTCAATATTGTTTTACAAAGTTTTATGGAAAATATTCCATCTGATGATGAATATGAAGATTTAGAGGCCGATATAGCAGATGTGATGTTAATGGCAAGCATGCAGGAACTTCACATGGATGATACAGACCCAGTGTACGACTCACATGCCACTGATGATTCTAAAGATCCATTTGTGAAATTATATAAAGATAAATGCATGGCATCTTTAATGTTACTTCATTCGCACCTTAAGCTTCTCTCAAACAAAGACTTAGCTTGGACTCGTCTCGAGAATGGATTCAAACGGGCATTTCCATCATTCTTTGGAGAAGACTTTGAGATTTTCACTCATACGATGTTCCTCAACGTGGATCAACTTGAAAATCAACTTAACAAAGAAGAAATTCACGAGAATGGATCCACGGCTGCCTTTTGTGTACTTAAGAAACAGTTTCAACAATTCATCCACACGAGGTTATGTTCTGACGATGACTCTCTCATAGCAAGCAAGTATTTTCTTGAATACACTCGACTCGGTTTTCGAAATTTCAAAGATATACTGCTCCAACTAATGGATTCTATTGAGAAGTTGATTGCTGAAAGAATACTTCACGAAAGAGAGTTTAACAGAAGGGTGAATGAAAGTAAATTGCAGACTCAAAAAGGGAAGGTTAATACGGCTAAAGCATTGGACGCTAGTTTGGTTGACATGGAAAGTAGTGGTACAGAATTAGAACAGTCGGATGACAGCAGCAGATTAGGGAATGATGCAGACGCTGATTGTGCATATATCATACCAACCTATGACTCAGAGCCCAACTTTGACAAAGAACAAATGATTGAGGAAGATATCATAGCCACCTACAACTCAGAGCCCAACTTTGACAAAGAACAAATGGTTGAGGAAGATATCATGCCCATCTACGAAACAGAAGAGCAAATGGTTGAGGTACAATCTACTGTTGATCATATTATGCCTGTAAATGAGAAACAACAATCTGAGTAACCTAACTTCAGTAATGAAGGAGAGGTTGACCAGAATGTTGTTCAATGTCAAGACAAATGTTCTGAGTCTGAGTCCTTACTTGATAATCTAATTACTGTAACATCAAACCAAACTCTTGAGTCTGAAAACATTCTTCTCATAAGGACAATTGCCCAGTTTCATAAAGATTTTTCAAAACTTGAGGCACATTGCATCTCACTTGAACTTAAATTGCAAAACGAATCTCTAAGTTCGGGCAACAATGGTCAGTTTTTGAATGAACAAAGTAAACGTGTGGATACATTAGTTAAGGAAAATGAGCTTTTAAAAGGTCAAATTCAAGCACAGGGGTTTGCACATGCTGCATTGCAAAACAAATTAAGAAGACTGAATGGCCAGAGTGTGGATACTAAGTTTGCAAAACCATCAATCTTGGGGAAACTGCCTATTCAAACAATCAGAAAACCATCAGTGGTTAGATAACCAACTGCATTTAAAGCTGAACGATACAAAATTTTGAAATCACGGTTTGCCTCCCAAGTTGTTGAGATAAATCATTTGTCAAAACCAGTCACTCCACATTCCTGGCCTAAGGAAAATGCATCTGTTTCTGTTAAACCTCAACACATGGTTATACCTGGTTCATCTAGGATTAGTTCTAAAACAGTGTCTAAAGCGAGCATTAAAAGTATAGAGTCTAATGGCATATATGACATGTACAAGAACTACGATCTAGAAAAGGCTAGGAAAAAGGCGCTACTTCAAAAGGATGGAATTCTAGGTTCAAAACCTTGTGTAATGCCTTCCACTGTAGTACATAACACTAGTAGTGGCAAACCAAAACCTAAAAGTAATAAACAAACTAATAGGAATTGGCTAGCATCTAAGAGTAGTTGCGTAAATAATCATGATGTATGTGCTTTAAAATATCTTCAAAAAGGTAATTCACGTGCAAAAGCACAATCGACTAAGACAAACAAACCCGTTGAACCAAAAGTTAAAATTCAGAAACCTAAGAAGTGGATCAATATAGGACATAGTTTTTCTCAACCAAGTGATGCCCCCACATTTCATTCTGCTGCATCTAAAATGAAAACTTCTCCTAGTTCTAACATTAGGTGGGTACTCACGGGTAGAATTTTCAAAGCGATTGGTCTTAGGTGGATTCCTACAGGAAAGATGTTAGACATTTGCCCCAAAACTAATGTGAAATCCACAGAATCTATCCCTGAGAAGAGAAAGGAAATCATTGATATAGTGTGTTCTGGTGTCAAGAAGATAATTGACACTACAACTTTATGTTTCTAACATCCGGAACCCAATTACACTTTGGGATCCATGTTCTATGTTTTGTCTCTTTCTTCTTTCTTTGCGGATACAAAAACTATGGCTTTCGTATACTTCAGTACGAAACCCGCACTTCATTGATGGCTTCGGAACAACTCAGTTTCGGACCCGAGCTTAATGTTATGGCTTCTGAGCAAAACAGCTTAGGACCCGCAATCAACTGTCTTAATTTTCATGATCAATCAGCTGCACCACCATTGGAACTTAATCGTCAACAATTGGAAACCTTGTTCTCTCCACTATTTATTAAGACTCTTGGATGTTGTGCTCCAGATGTATCTAATGTTTCCGCTGCACAACCTGATACTATTCCAATTCAAGATACACCTGGATCTACAACAACAACCGTTGCTGCAGATGCACATCCAATCAATTCTACATCAACAGAAGAACAAACTGCTTCCAAACAACAATGATACAGCTGTTGATCAACAAAATCAAGAAGTGCCCGCACTTGCAGATTATGACGGAAATGCTTTCTTCAATCCATTTGCACCGGCTCCAACCGTTCCTGATATAGAAGAGTCGTCTTCTCGCAATTTGGATCCGTCTAATATGCATAATTTCAACCAACATCACCCTTCGACACATCAATGGACTTAAATGGATTTGGAAAAACAAGCTGGACACAGAGGCACAGTGATTCGCAATTAATAGAGTTCGGTAGCAAAAGGATACAGTCAATGAAGCAGAAATGTACATCTCTGTCATCAACAAAAGCTTCGTATGTAGCTATGTTTGCTTGTTATGCTCAAGTCATTTGGATGAGAAATCAGCTCATGGACTACGGCTATGTATTTGACAAGATCCTGATGTACTGCGACTCAAAGAGTACTATTGTAATCTCATGCAACACCGTTCATCATTCCAAAGGCCAAACATTTTGCTCTCCGCCACTATTTCATCAAGGAGCATGACGAAAAGGGTGAAATTGAATTATATTTTGTGGGTACTGTATACTAATTGGCAGACTTGTTCACATAAACACTTCCTCCTTCACAGTTTGCTGAACTAGTTCACTAAATTGGTATAAGGTGTTTGACTCCAGGTGATTTGCAAAACTTTCTTAAAAAAAACTACTGAGAAAGTCAAACACCAAAACAATTTGTAAATATCTTTTATTCAAAAAAAAATCTTTCAAAAACTACAAAAAGAATCTTCTTTCTCCGTGTACAAACTTCTTATCTTCAAAACTATGTTCCTTCATTAAAAACAAATCTCGCTTTAAACTGTCAAAATGGAACATGTTTTGAGGGGGAGAAAAATTTTCACAACATCATGAAGTTTGCACACCTAATCATAAGTCTTAAAGAAAAGTTGTTTCTTCATCATTTAGATTAAAAACTCATTTTCAAAAATTCTATGATCTCTCGAATTAAAATGTGCAAAAAGGTTTCACAAAGTAAATGCTAATTCGAGGGGGAGAAATGAAACTTTTGTCTTCCACAAATGTTCTCAAAAGCAGCACACATAATTAAAAAGTCAACGAATCAGTCTAACAAATTTTTTATCCTCGATCTTTTCCCATGATTGTGAGTTTCTAATTTCTTCATGGTTATTGTCTAATTATTCCCTAAATGTTTCAAATGATTTCAACGGTCAAAAAGGCATAATCAGAAACTAAGGCTTCAGTAATTATCGATTGCGGCATTTCTTTTTTATGTGTTGTTAGTCTAATAAATCAGTTCATATAGCTTTAGAGAACACTAAAGAATGCTCGATTAGGTTTTTACATGATTAGAAATAACCTAAGTTTGAAATCAAGTGATTTAGGGGTTTAAGATGTAGATGTCTTTGCTGCTACTACTAGGACGTTTGTTTGTGAAATATTCTGGCATTATGATGCTAACCTGCGTGCAAAGTCTCATATCATAACCCCAAACCATGATAATAATCGGAAAATTTCGAGTGAAAGAATGAGTTAATCTGTGATCTTGTGTGTTAATTTGAAAATTCTGAGCACTTAGGAAGATTTAGTATGAGTTTTTGATTCCTCTGTATACTTGTTTGTGCCTGATGCATTTCTTTCTGTGCAAGTACATGTTATCTCATTGATAGTCAAAATTTCAACAATTGTCAAAATGTTTCTTATGGAACATATTTTGAGGAGGAGAAAAGTGTACAACTGTTTCAAAACGATTTAGTTCATGAAGTTGCATATGTTCTTTTGATCTCTGCTGCACCAATCTATCGTGAGTGTTTGTTTGAAAAGTATAAAATTATTTAGATATAATCGTGCGGTGTTTGAGGTCTTATGACTCAAATGAGAGAAGTTACAGGGCTAAGTGTGTCAAAAGGCCAAACTTGAAGAAAGATTCAAATGATGAGAAACTAGTTTTTCAAACTCTACACTTTCGCTTTACACCGGTAAAACAAGTGTGGAAACCAAAGCAAAGTCGTTCAAAACCTTTCAAATTTTCAATATCTGGAATGCTTTGGGTGCAATAAAAGAATGGCTTTGAACATCCCAAATACGGAAGGTCTCCATTCATCATAAATCTTCAAAAAGAACCCATGAGGTTCAACTCTAGATGGAAATCTTCTTCTTCTTTTGATTTTAAAATTCAAAGAGAAACACCGGGTTTCTCAAACAACTTTCAACATAAAAAGAGTTTTAAAATTCCATTAATTCCACGAGTGGTATTTCAAAATGAAGCAAAGGTTTTCAGTCCTCGATGGAATTCAACATCTTTTAATCGGATTGACACAGCCTACAAATGGATTTCAAATTTCAGTAAAACAAAGGTTTTCAGTCCTCAAGGTTGTTGTCTAATCTGATATTCAAGCATTCTTTGTTGTATGATACTTGATTGTGTTTTCTAAAACCTTGAGCAGAATCATCTCACGAATTTTCAAAATGTATTTTTAAAAAATACGATTCAAAATTCTGCTCAGGAAGACTATCTCTCGAATAATATTCATTATTTGAGGGGGAGTATTTTGTTAAAAGAAAACAAATTTTGTATTAAAAAACAACGACTTGTGCACACATTTCAGTGTACAACTCGGGTTTCAAAGAAAGGAAAGTGCCTTGCTAAACCATTCTTTAAAACAAAACGTGCACTTATCCTAAAAACAAGAAGCAAGTTCTCACGCAAAGTTTATCTAAAACTTCTTAATCTTGAGCAAAATTTATTCAAAATTTTTCAAAAGGTTTTTCAAAACTTCTCAAAATTTTGCTCAAGATTTTTCAAATCTTTACTCCCCAATTCGCTCCAAAGTTTAAAAATGTCAAAACTTATGCTAGTTTTGAGGGGGAGTATTTAAATGTATAAAGTTTTAGTTACCTTGAAGCAAAATTTATTCAAGAATTTTTTCAAACTAAAATTTCTAAATCTTTCAAAATTTTGCTTCAAGAAGACTCCTTCCCTCAAACTTTAAAAAGTTTAAAATTCTAAAAACATATGCGAGTTTTGAGGGGGAGTATTTCCAAAACAAAATGTTCAAAGTCATGCTTATTGGCTTGTGCACACATTACAGTGTACAACCCGCACTTTGTATTTAAAGGACCCTGAGGTACGCATCAGTGCCTCAATCCTCATATAAGGAGCGAAAGCTTCTTACTTTTGAGTAGAATTAATCAAAATTTTCAAAGTTTTTTTTACAATTCTATTGGGAATAAAGCTAACAGTTACCACTGATAGGCTTGTGGAAGACACTGCTGAAGAATGCACTGGCAGTGGAAACTCATTACCACTGCTAGTACATATAGTTACCACTGCTTATTAGATAACTGATGTATTCGTGTATAGATAAGTATAGAATAGATCTTGTGTATATTCTATTTAGATAGCTTAATACTTATCTTGTAAAGGACTCCTTGCTCTATAAAAGGAGATCCTAGGTCATTGTCTAAGGTACGAATTACCCTAGAGAGCTTCAAGGTGTAACCCTAGTGATAGCTAAGATCACTCGTATTATTATCATTAATAATATTGAAGCTTTGTGTTACATACTACTGTTCTCACTCACAATACATCACATAAACAATCTTCTAAGTGTTGCTAAGTAAATTCCGCGTGCTTAACAACATTACTCAAAGTATCTCTAACACAAGGTGTGTGTTTAGATCCATCAAGTGGTATCAGAGCCAGGTTTCTGATACTTTGATTTAGAAGATCCAAGAAGAAGCTTAACTCACTCACTCAAAGATGGAGATGGAAAACAATCAGTCAAACTCTTCTGTTCCAAGACTTCCCAAACTCAAACTTAATGAGTTTGAGATGTGGAGGATCATGATAGAGCAATACTTTCTTATGTCAGACTATGCTTTGTGGGAAATCATCTTAAATGGTGATTCCTTCAAACCTCAACAAAAGACTGAGAAGATTGGAGACAAAGATGTTATAACAGTTTCTGTGCCTACTACAACAGATGAAAGGACCCAAAGAAAGAATGATCTGAAGGCCAGAAGTTCATTGCTTATGACTCTTCCAAAAGATCAAATAATAGCATTCACAAAGTTCAAAACAGCAAAAGAACTTTTTGAAGAGATCTGTTCAGTGTTTGGTGGCAATGATGCTACTAAGAAGACACAAAAGACATTGTTGAAGCAAAGCTATGAAAATTTCTCTGCTTCAAGCAATGAATCTCTTGACAGCATATTCACCAAACTACAGAAACTGGTTACTCAATTGACTGTGTTTGGAATTGAGGTGGAAAGGGAAGACCTCAACTTGAAGTTTCTAAGAAGTTTGCCTGCTGAGTTTCACACTAATGTTACAGTTTGGGAAAACAAACCTGAAATTGAAACTATGAAGCTCAATGACCTATATAATAATTTCAAGCTAATTGAGCAAAGGTTAAAGAAGGCAGGAAAGCTAGGTTCAAGCTCAAGTAGCTTGGCATTGATGTCAACTTCAATTGACACTGATGACAGTGAAGCTGATAGTGATGATGAATTTGCCACTGCTGGTTCAACTGTTTTCACTGGTAATGCTCTTGTTACCACTGCAGGTTCTAAAAAGAAGGTTGCTGGTATAGGTGATCCCACCTTTTATGCATTCATCTCTACTCAAGTGAATGGCTCTATATTGACTCATGAAGACATAGAGCAAATTGATGATGATGACTTAGAAGAGATGGACATAAAATGGCAAATAGCTCTTCTTAGCATGAGAGCTAGGAAGTTTTTCAAGAAGACTGGCAAGCCAATCCACATTAATGGAAGTGAAACTGCAGGGTTTGATAAGAAGAAAGTGGAGTGTTTCAACTGTCACAAGTTGGGACATTTTGCTAGGGAATGCAGAAGACCAAGGAAGCAGGATAACAGATCCACTTGGTATAAGCAGAAGAAAGAGCCAACAGTGGAAGAACCAAAGGCAATGTTGGCAATTGATGGTGTAAGCTATGATTGGAGTTTCATGGCTGATGTTGATGAAGACCAATCTACAGAAGCTGGTTTCATTGCTACAGAACATGCTCTCATGGCTCTCTCTGACTCTGAGGTACAAAATTTTGAAAATTGTTCTAAAACATGTAGGGCAACTAGAGAATGTGAAAGGCTTAATGAATTATGTGAGAGTCAAAGAACAGAGTTGTTTGCTGCTAATTATACTGTGTCAAATCTTAGGAGAGGCATATCTGTGTTAGAAAAACAACTAGAGCATTATAGGGAAAATGAATCTAAATTCAGTGATGATATGATTGTCATTAAAAGAGAGTTAGATCATAAGATAGCAGTAAATGAGGCTTTGAAAGAAGAGGTTGAAAGACTTAAAAAGGTGAATGAAAATGTAAATTTATCTGTTGACACCTTGTTTTATCAATCTAAGTCTATTGAAAAGATTTGGGATGCTCAAATAACTAATAAGGCTAAGTCTGGTTTAGGATACAACACTGTACCTCCACCACTTAGAGGTGTTCCAGCACCTCCAGGCATAGATTTAGCACATACAGGCATAGAGGATTTTCAAGAACCTATACTTGAATATGGCCCTCCCAAATTTGTTAAAAGTGAGGTAGAGATTAAGCAGGACACTGATGTTTTTGAGAGTGCTAGTGATTCATCTGTTATAGATGAAAATGTTAAAAACAGTGTTGAGAAACCCATCCCACAGGTTGTTAATACTAATACAGAAGAAGCTAGGAAACAAGTAAACAAACCTAGACAAACTGTAAAGTATGCTGAGATGTATAGAAAAAGGTCATCAACTCCTAGGGGTAACCAGAGGAGTTGGAATCATGTAAAATCTCAACAACTAGGTAGTGATTTTGTGATGAACAACAAAGCATGTTATACTTGTGGTAGTTTTGATCATTTACATGCAAAGTGTGGTTCTAATGGTGGGAGAAGGGAATTTTATGAAAAAAAAATAGGGTGAACACAAACAAGTTTCAAAGCAAAACACACCCTAATTCTTACAGCAACATGATCCCAAGAGGAGTACTTTTGAAAAGTGGACTTCAAAGTTTTTCCACTGCTAAAACTATTAACACTGCTTTTAATAAGTCATCTGTTTCAAGTGCAAAACCAAAAACTACTTTTGTTAAATCGACACAAACAGGTAAAATCTCTTATTACAACAAAAAGGTTCAACATAAACAACCGTGGGTACCAAAAACTAAACAAGCAGTTTCCACTGCTCCTTCAAAAGTTTCCACTGTCAAAGTTGTAAATAAGAAAAAGGGGAACATGGGAAATGCTGTGAAGGCCTCAGCACGTTGGGAATGGAAACCTAAAGGAATAAACACTACAACCAATCCCAATGGTGTATCAATGACCTTTGATAGATTTAACTATATTGATACACGAGGCAGATCCAAGTCAATCATGGCTTGGGTCTCCAAAAGAAACTAACTTCTTTCTTTTATGTGCAGAAACATCCAAGGGCAAAAAGGTCAGATCAAGGAATTTCAGATAGTGGATGTTCAAGGCACATGACTGGCAACTTGTCCTATTTATCAAACTTTGAACCTTTTGATAGACAAAATGTCAGCTTTGGAGGAGGAGTTAATGGTAAAGTTACTGGTAAAGGTGTATTAAAACTGGTAACTTGGATTTTGAACCTGTGTACTATGTGAAAGAGCTTAAGTATAATCTTTTTAGTGTGTCACAGATGTGTGACAAGAAAAGCAATGTTCTTTTTACTGAAGAAATGTGCTATGTCCTGTCTAAGGATTTCAAGATGCCTGATGAGAGTCAGATCCTTCTTAAAATCCCTAGAAAAGGTAATTTATATAGCTTTGATATGAACAACATTGTTGCTAAAAATGATTATACTTGCTTGCTTGCAAAGGCCACAGTGGATGAATCCATGCTATGGCATAGAAGACTTGGGAGCAGTTTCTTTTTTTTCTTAGCTAAGGGTTTAGTGGGTCCTACGTGTCTTAATGCATCTTAATGGGGAGAGCCTCATTTTTTATCCCTTATGGATATAGAGGAAACAAGGGATTTTGTTGGGCCCCATCTAAAAAAGTATTAATATTAATGATAAGTGGGTCCAATCCCTCCACTAAGGGAAAAAAGAAACACCCTCTTGGTCATATTAACTTCAAAACCATTAATAAGATTGTTAAAGATGGTTTGGTAAGAGGCTTGCCTCAGAAAAGATTTGAAAATGATCAAACCTGTGTTGCTTGTCTTAAAGGGAAACAACACAGAGCTTCTTGCAGGTCTAAGTTGGTTAACTCTATTGCTCACCCACTTCAAATGTTACATATGGACTTGTTTGGTCCTACATCTGTGAGCAGCATTAATCTCAAGAAAT